>PVJI01003655.1:0-120563 GCA_004026765.1 Micronycteris hirsuta
ACCTCTACTTTGTCCCTCTCTAAACACCTCTAGTGACATGAAACCCATGCCCTCCTGACACAGAGGGTACACCCTATTTCTGGTTTTTTAAGTGTATTTTTAAGAGAGAGGGGAAGGGAGGGAGAAAGAGGGAGAGAAATGTCAACATGTGGTTGCCTCTCACACGCCCCCAACTGGGGACCTGGCCCACAACCCAGGCATATGCCTTGACTGAGAATCAAATTGGCGACTCTTTGGTTCGCAGACCGGCACTCAGTCCACTGAGCCACACTAACTGGGGCCTATTTCTGTTTTGAAGGTTAGAAAATTACTTACTCACACTAGCCCTTTTTCTCTCTGTTGCCCGTCTCTGTCTGGCTTTTGGCCCCGGGTCCCATAGGCTACAGCTAATCCCTTTACAAATACATTAACCCTTCACATATTTGAAAATTATAACCAAGATAAAAATTTACTGAGATCAATGTATAGTTTTCTATTGGGATCTAAGAAATAAGCTGCATAAGTACAAGGCTGAAACAGCATGAGTCAGTGACCCACGTGATATTAGCTCCAGTTTATGGAAGACGCAGCTGAGGCTGAAAAGTCTGGGCCGGTGAGACTGGGGCTTGAGCCCAAACCATGCCACTCCAAGTTCCATCCTCGCTCCACCTCTCCATGATGCCACGCTCGATTCTGTGATGTGCAGCCTTTTAGAACTTCCTATTACTCTTCCGTATACAGTCTTCCCACACCAGCACTCTCTACACGATGAACCTTTTCCCTGGCTTCCCTTGGCCTCCCTATCGAATGTGATTTTTTCCCCCAATGGCAGAGATCATGCCTTTAATGAAGTCTAATATTTCCCATAGTGTCAGCCACGTTGAGATGCGTGCGAAGTATTTATTGTATTTATTGATGTGAAATGAAAAGTCAAATATGTTCATTTTGACAATCTACTGCATATAGAAGCATCATGAAAAACCAAATTATCTCAATCTAAAAATGTACATTTTTTTCTAATGTGGTCTTACATTACATATGGTTGCTAGGGCCAATGGTGTGTCTCAGAGAAAAACTGGGCTCACTTACTTATTTTCCCCCAAAGACATGAATGCTGTAAGCACAGCACTAACAAATGCATTTTTCTACCTCTTTGGTTACACATGTCCTGATCAGGGTCTTTTCTTCCAACCTTTCTTTCCCCCAGATCTGTCTATAATTTTTTTCTACGCTACTCTTCCTACGTAATAAAAAGAGTCTCCTGGCCTTCAGGGTCAATTGCACGCTTGTTGGCACCGGTCAGGAAAGCACAGTCCTGCCTGTTCATCTCGCTCGCTCGCCGTGCAGGCACTGCGCACCCCAGCAGACAGAGAGAACTGCAGTTTGAGGGGACTGACCTCGCCCCACTCCAAGCACATGCTGAGTTCTCCTGCTCCGCGCTTGCCACATTCTCTCCACTGCCCTGTTCAACTGTGGTATGTTAGCAGTTCCTTACATAACAAGATTTAGAGATAAAACATGCTGCATCTGGACAGTGATGACCTGAAAAACACATGCTATATTCAAGACCAGCATTAACAGTTTGTTTTTGGAATTCACTCTTTTGAGTTGATTAGCTTTGTTTATTTTTGGTTCTCTTCCAAGCTATTTTAAAAATTTTCAGAAGACAATCTATAAGCAAACAAATGATCTGGTTCTAATAGGACTATAAATCCTGAGAAGAACACCTGAAATAATTCCTTATTATTCCTTACGTAGAGAGAGTACTGGCAAAGGATCTGTCGTTGATTTGTTTCAAGTTGAGCTTTGTTAGCTATCTAATTGGTTAATTTTGTGTGTCAACTTGCCTGGGCTAAAAGATACCAAAATAGCTGGTAAAACATTATTTCTGAGAGTGTCTATGGGGGTGTTTCTGGAAGAGTTTAACATCGAATTAAGATCACCCTCATCAGCGCACCGACAGCTTGAATACAGCAGAAAGGCAAAGGGAGGAGCTGGGACCTCCGTCTTCTCCTGCCTCCAGACATCTGTGCTCCTCTGACCTTTGCACTCTGACTGAGACTTACACCACCGGTCCGCAGCTCTTGGGGCTTTGGACTCAGACTCCCATCATCAGCTCCCCTCAGGCTTCTGTACTCCGACTGAGTTATACCACTGGCTTCCCTGGTTCTCCACTTTTCAGAGGATGGATTGTAGGACTCCTTCCCCTCCATAATTATGTCAGCCAATTCCTATAATAAATCTCCTCTTAACTGTATCTATATCATCTATATCTATACCTGTATCTATATCCATGCCATACTAATCCTATTTTTTTTTTTTTTTTTTTTTGAGAAACCTGGCCAGTGCAGAGTTTGGTACTGGGAATGGTTATAGAGGAACATAATTTTAAGGATAAAATTTTTAAATTAGTTCTGGAGTTTTGGGAATAGTCTTGCTAATCTGGTTAGACTAAAACACTAATGGCTATAATTCCAGTAGTGAAGAGAGCCTTGGTAGTCCATTGCGTGGACTGTCTGCAGAGATATGCAATGCGTCTGCACTGGATACTCCCAATCAACCACTTATAAGAAGCAGTGAGAGAAGTGACTCTGTATATGATACTCTCAAGCATTTTAGAAAACTAAGGAATATAATGATGGTGATTAGTTGCTCCTGATGTTACTGGACAAAGTGGTGAAAGAAAAAGACGAAGTCAAGGATTCAGATTCCCAACTCAAGGCCAGCACAAACTGCCTGAAAGCTGCTATTGTGCCCTGAAGGAGAGCCTTATCTCCTGTATCGGCAGAGCTGAAATTGTTGAAAATTCAGCCTGACAGAGTGTCTACTGTTAAAGTGAAGGCAGTGATTGAAACGGAACGAGGTCCTGTAAGCTGGGATGGTGATATGTGAAAAGATCCTGACAGAGCTGGGGAAGTTGAGGCCCTACCTCATGACCACTCTTCTTTGCCAGTATGAGAGGTCTGCCCACCCCGAGTGGAACTGGCCTCCCCACCCCAGTAGAAGCAGCTTCTCCATCTCAGTCTGGAAGGTTATCTGGTTACCTGCATGCATGAGCAAATGGGAATGGCCTCTCCTGAGACAGTTGTCGTGCAAGACAGTGCTAATCTCCTCAGCACCCACCCCCACCTCCCCTCTTTTCTTCTAGACCTGTAATTAGACTCAAGTCCCTGCAGGCCCCTACAGGTGAGGTGCAAAGTGTGACTCGTGAGGAAGTGTGTTACAGTCCAAGAGAACTACTTGAGTTCTTTCATTTATACAGACAGAAAGGCAGGGAATATCCATGGGAATGAATACTAGGAGGTGGGCTAAGGGTAACAATAACATAACGTTGCACCAGGCTGAATTTACTGATATGTGCTCTCTAAGCAGAGATTTTGCATTTAAATTTGCAGCTTGGGAAGCTAGAAGGGGTGCTAGCAGTGTGTCAGGGTCGCTGCTTCTGAGTTTGTTCCCAGCCTTGAGCCTGTGTACCTTTCCCTTGAATGAAGGGAAAGCCAGGTCCTCTTGGGGGAGGATCTCAGCATACCACCCAAAATTGGTCGTGTTCATCTTTCTCCCAGCTGTCCCCAAAGGGACCTTTGATGAGGACTGTACACTGGGGAGAAGGAAATAATCAGACCATCTGGGACAATCAGACACTGGCTCTGAACTGACACTGATTCCAGGAGACTCAAATGTCGCTGTGGACCTATAGGAGAAGGGCCTGGTAGGGTCAGGTATCCAATGAATTTAAGCTCAGGTTCATCTCACAGTGGGTCTCTGAACTCATCCTGTGGTCATCCCCCCAGTTCCAGAACGCGTAACTGAAGAGACACGCTCAGCACCTGGCAGAATTCTCTCCTTGGTTCCATCACCTGTGGAGTGAGTGCTACTGTGATGGGAAAGCTGAGGGGAATCCGTTAGAACTACCTCTACCTAGGAAAATAGGAAGCCCAAAGTGATACCACATCCCTAGAGGGATTTCAGAGATTAGTGCCACCATCGAGGACATGAAAGATACAGGAGTGGTGATTCCCGTCTCATCCCCATTAAACTCTCCTGTTTGTTCTGTGCAGGAGACAGACGCAACTCGGTGGACGACAGCGGATCGTTGTAAGCTTAACCAGGTGGCGACTCCCATTGCAGCTGCTGCACCAGATGTGGTTTCATAGCTTAAACAAATTAGCACCTCCCCTGGTACCTGGTATGCAACTATTGATCTGGCTTTTTCTCCATCCTTGTCCATAAGGCCCACGAGGAACTGTTTGTTTATTTGTTGTTTTTTTTTCAGGTTACAAAGCCAGCAATACAATTTCACTGTTACACCCGAGGGTGTATCAACTCTCTAGCCCTACGTCATAATTTAGTTCTAAGGAACTTTTTTTCTGCCTATCCCTTCTACAAGGTAGCACACTGGTCTGCTAAACTGGTGATGTTATGCTGACTGGACCCATTAAGTGAGAAATAGCAACTGTTTTAGGCTTATTGGTAAGCCATTTGCATATCGGAAGGTGGAATGTATATCTGACTAAAAGCCAGGGTCCATCTATCTCAGTGAAATTTCCAAGGGTCCAGTGGGTTTAGATAGCCCCTCAAAGGTGAAGGCTAAGTTGTAGCTTCTAACCCCTCCTACAACTAAGAAAGAGGCACAATACCCTGGGCCTCAGGATTTTGAAAGCAACATGTTCCTCACGTGCATGTGCCGTTCAGCCTATTTACCCAGTGACTTGAAAGGCAGCTAGTTTTACGTGGGGTCCACAGGAAGGGAAGACGGCGACAGGCCCAGGCTGTTGACTAAGCTCTTCTGCCACTTGAGCCAGAAGGTCCAGCGGATTCAGTCATGTGTGACGTGTCAGTGACAGACAGGACACCTTTCTGTTTACAACCTTTTGCAGCTCAGGCCTTTAGGATTTTAGAGAGAGGCTCTGTCATCATCTGCCGAAAACTCTCCTTTTGAGAAGCAGCTCTTGGCCTGCTACTGGGCCTTAGGAGGGCGTGGACACCTGACTATGGATCACCGAGTTACCAGGTGATGGTGTCCTCTGACCCGCCATGAGCTGGGTGTCATCTGACCCGCCGAGCCATACATTTGGGCACGTACTCTGTCATCAAATGGAAGTCATATAAGTATGATCAGCTCCGAGTAGGCTCTAAAAGCACAAGTTTCACGAGAAGGGCCCCAGTGCCCATGGTCCAGGTGCTTGCGGCACTGCCTGCTCTCCCCCAGCCTGCACCTGTGGTCTCGGGGGGCACCAGGTCACAGAGGAAGAGAGCACTGGGGCCTAGTTTGCAGGCAGTTCTACACAACATGCAGGCACTGCCTGAAGTGGGCAGCGGCGGCACTGCAGCCCCTCTCCGGGACATCCCAGGACAGTGAAGGGAAATCTTCCCAGTGGGCAGAATCTCAGGTGTGCCCCAGGTTGTCCACTTTGCATGGAAAGAGAAATGGTCAAACGTACAGCTATAAGCCGATTCATGGGCTGTGGCCACTGGTTTGGCTAGACGCTCGGGGACTTAGAGGGAACATGATTGAAAAATTGGTGACAAAGAAGTTTGGACACTGTTAGAAGTTTGTGCATAATTAGAAAAAAATCTTCATATTCAAAATAAATATAATTAGTTCAAAAAAAGAAAGAAATTTGGGAAAGATGTATGTGAACAGACCTCTCTGAATGGGCAAAAGATATGAAGATATTTGTGTCCCATGTAAATGCTCATCAAAAGGTGACCTTAGCATAGGAGGACTTTAATAATTAAGCGGATCGGATGACCCATACCATGGATACCGGTCAGCCTCTTAGCCCAGCCACCCCTGTCCTAGTGCCCTGGGCTCCCGGATAAAGAGGCCATGGCGGCAGGGATAGAGGCTCTGCATGGACTCAGCAATACAGACTTTCATTCACTGAGGCTGACCTGGCTGTAACGACTGCTGAGTGCTCAGTCCGCCAGCAGAAGAGACCAACAGTGAGCGCTCGACATGGCACCATCCTCCAGGGTGATCAGCCAGCTACCTTGTGACAGGTTGATTATATTGGGCCACTTCCATCATGGAAGGAGCAGCATTTTGCACTTACCGGAATAGACACTCACTCTGTACACAGATTTGCCTTCCTCATACGCAATGTTTCTGTTGCAGTTACCACCCACAGACCTGGGGAGTGCCTTCTTCACCATCATGGTGTTACACACAGCATTGCTTCCAGTCAAGGAACTTACTCCACAGCAAAAGAAGTGTGGCCGTGGGCCCACAATCACGGAATTCACTGGTGTTATGTTATCCACATTCCTGAAGCAGCTGGCTCAATGCAACAGTAGAATGGCCTTTTAAAGACTCAGTTACAGAGCCAGTTAGATGGCAATGCCTTGCAGGGTTAGCACAAAGTTCTTCAGAAAGCTGCAGATGCGTCCTATGGTGCCATATCTCTGATAATCAGGACTTATGGTCCAAGAATTAAGGGGTTGAAATGTAAGTGGTACCACTCACTATTTCTCCTAGTGACCCACTAGCAACATTTTTTATTCCTATTCCATTTTTCCTTTTAATCCTCACCCGAGGATATGCTAATTGATTCTAGAGGGAGAGAGAGAAGAAGAGAGAGAGAGGGGGACAGAGAAACATCGATGTAGGAGAGAAACATTGATTGGTTGCCTCCTGCCTGCATCCTGACCAGGAATTGAACCCACAACCACTTTGATGTATAGAATGCTGCTCCAACAAACTGAGCTACCTGGCCAGAGTCTGTTCCCATTTCCATATGCCCTACTGGCCTGGAGGGCTTAGTTCCCATGGGAGGAACTACGTTCCACCAGGAGACACAACGCTGATTCTATTGAACTGGAAGTTTAGATGCGCCTCCCCCGCAACTTTGGACTCCTTATGCCTCTCAATAAACGGGCAACACAGAGAGTTACAGCGCCAGCTGGGATGACTGGTCCAGACTAGAGGGGAGATTGGATCACTATTCCACAGTGCAGGTGGGGACGAGTATGTCTAGAACACAGGAGACTCCTTGGGGTGTCACAAAGATTCCCATGCCCTCTGATTAAGATCAATGAAAAACTAGAAAAAGCCAATCCAATCTGGCCTACTAATGGTCCAGTTGCTTCAGAAATGAAGGTTTGGGTCACCTGACCAGGTAAGAACAATGACCAACTGAGGTGCTTGCTGACGGTGAGGGGAATACAGAGTGGGTAGTAGAAGGTAGTTATGAATACAAGCTACAATCATGTGACCAGTTACAGAAATTAGGGTGTAATTGTCATGAGTCTTAACTTAGTATTTTGTTATGAATTCATTTGTATGATAAATATATATACGTTAAGCAAATATTTTGTTTTCTTTCATAATTCTCTTATCATGTAACATATGTTGCATCAAATGTGTATCAGTATTTCAATATTATTAGTTTCACATCATAGTACTTACGTTTTGGGAAATCAGGAGAAGAGTAAACATCATTGGAGGACCTTATATGTGCTCTGCTGCGGGGCAGGGTCAGCACATTTTGGGTTGTGCACAGAATAGTTGTTACATTAAGCCGAACTGCAATCTAATTATTGTCTTTATTTGGAGATTACGTGTGGTTTAAGGACATGCGTTTGGGTGCCTAGTTGACAAGTGATGAAACTTTGATGGTTAATTTTATGTGTCAGTTTGGGCTAAGAGATGCCCAGATCACTGGTAACACATTATTTCTGGCTGTGTCTGTGAAGGCATTCCTAGAAGAGATTAGTATTTGAATCAGCAGACTGAGTAAAGAAGATGGCTCTCACCCACAGTAGAGGGCCCGAACAGAACAGAAATGTGGAGAAGAGCAAATTTGGCCTCTTTGCTTGAGCCGGGACATCATCTCCTCCTGCTCTGGGACATGGTGCCCCTGGCCCTCAGGACTTCAGCTCGGACTGAATTACACTGCCGCCTTCCTGGTTCTCCAGCGTGCAAAAGCAGATGGCGGCTTCCACAGTCACGTCATGTATGCCCTGTCGGTTCTGTTTCCCTCGAGAACCCTAAGGAATACGCTAAGAAAAGTCTACTGACCTGTCTTCTTATGAACATTCTGGTCTATCCTTGAGCCAAATGGTGTTGTTGAGGAGAATAATGAGGAAAATAATGATGGCTAATTTGTATTGGGAGCTTACTACATGCCCGGCACTATTTTAAACTCTTCATTTGTATACTTTTATCCACAAATCTCTACATTCCTGTGAAGTTGTTATAATTTTTAATGAGAAGACTGTGACTCAGAGAGGTCAAATAGCTAACCCAAGGTCACAGAGCCAAGAAATAGTAGGATGGCACTTAAATCCACATAGTCTGATCCAAAGCCCTGGCTTTCGATTCCCCTGAAACTGTGTCCCCAGCATCAAGGGGCCGCGAATGCCCACTCCGGGTGATGGGATCATACGTCCTACTTCATTAGTATCGGATCTGTCCTCGGGACCAATGGGCTCTGGGGCTGACTTCCCACATTTAAGTACATGGAAGTAAACCATCTGATAGTGCTCAGATTTTGCTGTGGTTCCCCACCTGGCTCTACTTGCAACCACCTAGTGGGCTCTTTCTGTTGCTTTTTCAAAATAGAGATGGTGTATCCTGGAGATTCTGATTATGTTGGTCTGGGGTGACTCTCCTATGTCAGCAGTTCTTAAAAGCTAGGTATTCTAATGAGAACCGCTGTGGACCTGGGCTGCCACAAATAAGTGGACTAAGACTTTCATTTCATTGAAGAGGAGTCTACAGACCTACTCATCGGCATACAGACAGTTCTCTAGAACAGAGAGAGAGTGCCAGGGCCATCTCTCCGTCTCCAGCCGCACTCACAACCAGGTGTCGCTCCAGTTTAGAGCCCCCCTGCCGCCTGGAGGAGGGAGGAGAAGCTGCAGGGGCAGCAGAAGGCCTTCAGCCCGTGGTGAGTCCCTGATGCATCCACGGCCTGGCCGAGGCCCAGGAGGCAGGTGTAATCAGAATTTCCCAGGGAATATTCAGAGCAGATCCCTTAGCAAGCACGGCTTCTAAATTTATCAGTAAGGATGATTAATCTGTTTAAGCAAATTCCTAGAGCATAATTAAGATGCTCTAATCAAGGAAAGAGGTTGTTATGTAGCAGCCTCGGGCACTGATTTGGTGGCAGGAGCTCGTGACCAAAAGGCCTCAATCACCTCGTGGAAGCAGTGAAGGTGACAGAGCCGGCTGAGCCAGGCGGCGGGGAGCAGGCTGCCAGGAGGCCAAGGATGCCGAAGGAGAGACGTCAGGGAAGGTGGAGGGGTCAACCGATGGAACACGGGAGAGGGGGAGGGCAATGAACCTTCAGATTTGGGGTTCAGGTCATTGATGGCTGTGGGAACAGCAGCAATGTGTGGGGAAGTGTTGCTCTTTCAGAAGAAGTAGTTCAGGGGAGGTAAGAGTTGGCGGCTTGGAAATCAGTGGGCATGTCCAAGGCTAGAAAACTGCGTGTCGGGTCCCTTGGGGCACGTTAATAAAAGGGGGTGGGGGCAGGGCTGACTCTGCCGCATGTGTCCTGCAGGTGGACAATGATGGCTCACGTCACATCTCTGGGCCCTGGTGAGTGACAGTGATATATCCAAGTCTGAGCGTCACAACTGCATTGGTCTTGTCCCCATCTGGGCTGGGCCCTGGGGCACTGCTGCCGTGCAAGTGAGGGACACACTAGCCTCCCCGCTGGTCCAGGTCTCGAATTGCAATGACAGGTTAGATTACCCCTTCTCCTCTCCCCTCCTTGGCATAGCAGGGTGCAGATAGGGGGACAGGCCCTGGCCCCCCTCCCCGTCCCAGAAGAGGCTTGGGTGGGAGAGGGCTGGAGAGGAAGAAGGACTAGGGGAGAGCAGGAGAAGGCCGAGTAGGGTCGTTCGATATTTCTAACCTCATCTCTGTCTCTGGTTCGGTCCGCGCCCTCCACGGACCCTGGCCCCGGTGCTGTGTCACTCTGAGGGGGATAACACCACATCTTGCTAGTTCCCTCCTTCAAACCAGCTACCTCAGGTCAGGCCCAAGTCACTGATGAAAATGCACAGCTTTCAGCGGGGGCTCTAATCTCCCTCGTAGCCTGCATGTGGCCCATTAACTGAAGCACTCTTTACACCCAGCCTCTTAACACAGCAACGGCTCCGAGAGCTGCGTGGCCAGAATAGGAAAGGTTTGGTTCTGGCACTGGAGCCCTCTCACCCTTAAAGCTCAGCTGGTGTCGAGGGTCCCTGTGGTACAGACAAGGGGGAGTGAAATGGGACCCCTACAGATGCAGGGAATGGCATCAACACAGGCGCCTCTGCCATGTACCCAAAGGCTCAGCTTCCTGCTGGTGCATTTCCTGCCCTTCCAAGACACGGGGCCTGTTTCTGAATTTAGGGTCCAGGTTAAGCAGAGGGAAGTGGAGTCAAGTGTATGAGGCCCGTGTCCACAAGCTAGAGATAAGTTTTCTAGGAATTCCAAGTAGATACCCAGATGGAAGGGAAGGAATGCTTCACCCTGGAGAAAAGCCACATGTCTCTGGATGGGGCCCGGGCAATGGGATCGAATGCATGCCTCCAAAGTGAGGTGAGCAGGGGCAGGAAGAGCAGCCAGTGAGTACGTCTCTAAGATCCCTGTCTTCCTTGCCGTGCCCCTCCCCACCCCGAGGTAATCGTCTCTCTTCTCCCATTCAAGGGCCCCTTTGAGTAGCTCTCACAGTCCTGGTTCCTACTCAAATGTTTTCTAAGGTTTGTTTACTAGTAGTGAAGACAGATTCCAGCTCCCTAAAGAGGGCAGCCATGGAGCATTGTCAACAGCATTAATGCTCTACAAACACAAGGTATGTTTAACTAAAATATTTAAATACAAAAGCTGTGTTTTGGTACAGAGTACAGATGAAAACGCTCTGCTGCTTTTAACTTCCGAGAACTAGGGAGAGGTATCAAAACTATTAAATTACCACAAACATTTTCTCTAGAAAAAATCTGTCAGAGTGCCAGGTACTCATCCCAATTTTTTTCTAAATTGGCTGAGTGTGTAACTCTGATTCCCCCAGCCCCCGCCAGCGGGACAGCTAGCCTCTGAAGTACGCGTCTCTATTCCTGACAGACTGGAAGTGCGCTGTCGTCACTGGACCCACAGGGAGGGCTGATGGCAGGGCACATGTGCGGCCCGATCCGCTGGTTACAGCTCTGCCTGCCTTTCAGGCTGCTGGCCCAGCTCCTCTCAAGGTCGGAGCAAAACACACAAACATACGGTCCCTCCTCAGGAGGCGCTGACGTTCTGGGATGGAGCTGCCTGAAAAATGCCAAATTATAACCCCTTACTCGCTGGGTCAGATACACAGAACGGGGAGGCTTAGAGCATGGTAAAAAATTACAGTTTCTCCCCCACCATATATTTCAAAATAATATAATAGGATGTAAGACAAGTCAAGATGGTTTTGCTGCCATCAAAGAATACATGTCCAAAAACAAATAAGTAAATAAATGCATGTCTGTCCTGTCCCGTGTGGCTCAGTTGATTGGAGCATCATCCTGCAAACTGAAAGGTCACAGGGCACATGCTTGGGCTGAGGGTTTGGTCCTGGTGGGGAGTGTGCAGGAAGCGACAGATCGATGTCTCTCTCCCTCCCTTCCCCTCTCTCTAAAATCAACAATCATGTCCTCAGGTAAGGATTTAATACATACATACATACAAACATACATGCATGTCCTATGCCAGACACCTTCCATTTGCTATCCTGGTCCACTCTCCACGTTTCTGTGTCCTGCTTTGTGTGTTGGGAGGCTCAGTGAAATAACTGTTCCAACAAGTTCTTCAGTTCTTGGATTTCAGCTGGGTTTGGCCGGTGGGGAGCAGAGCGGGAGAGGAGAGGGAGGGAGGACAGCGAAGCGGATGGCACTGCGGACTGACCGCGGCTATCATCTGCCTTTTCCGCTCAGCTCCAAGTGTCTCCAAGTTCAAACTCTCCTTCCAGGACCTAGACCTTTCGGCCCGGGAGGGAGGTGGGGGTTACAAGGCCCATTGTTACTAGCCTTGCTCTGACTTTTGTGGTTCCCTACACCTTTATAAATAGTCCTCTCTCTTATTAAACACAAATTTGCTCAATTTGAATACGTCCTCTATTTCCTGCTGGGAATTTATTAATACAATGCCATATGTCAAATTATTTTTTTTAAGTATTTTTGGCACCCAGATTTGTTGATGTCTTAAAAATATTCTGAGTTTTTTTCTAGAGTAATCGAGTACCTCAAGTGAGGGCCGTTTGTAATGAAAACAGGTCTCAAATCTCCCAGGTAAGAGTATCTCCCCCAACATCAGACATCAGGGCCACTGTACTGAACTGCAGACGGCCGTGGGCAGCCAACACAGAAGAAAGAGCAGGATGCTGGCATTCGAAGGCAAAAGAATCAATACTTTTGTACAAAAATTTGAAGAGAGATTACAATTTCTAGTTTAGTAATACTGACGAGTATAAATAATTAGGAAACCCTAATTAAATAAAAACGATTGGGATTTCCGCATTGCCATCAGAAACATTATAAAGGAATAGCACTACATTATCAAATTTTGTAAGGTTTGTGCTTACTTGGACATTCATCCATGCCTCTTCTCTCTCTCCGTGCCATGGTTTTTCTGCTTCCTACAGAAATGACACCGAGGCCAGTTCCCTCTCCGCAGAGAACGGTGTGCAGGTCTGCAGCGTGCCGGCTGATTCCCGGGTCACAGACGGCATTCAGGCGACTCGTGGAGGGCAGGATGAGCCTCTGCTCCTGTTATCTCCTGCTCAGAGTTCAGGCCTTCGTTCTCAGTGTTTGCTGAGTGGATGGATAAATGAATCTGTGAGAGAGTGAAGCTCTGTCACTTCTCAAGATAGATTCGTGCTTCTCAGATATTTTTTCCATGTCTAATGAATATTGTGTTACTTTCGAAAGGGTGTCGGCATAGTGATCAAGTTTGAAAGTCCTTTCCCCCAAATACCACAGTGGTTTAGCCAGCAGGGCCAGGCGCCACCGCTTCCCCTTTCAGCGGCGTCAGGACTTTCTGGTGATTGCCTGTCTAGACATAAATGGCCAGATTCTCTTACATGTAGAACCAAGCAAGAGCATCTGTGTAAGTGGCTAGCTGTCCCCCACGGAGAACTTTCTATTTTAATTTGCATACAGTGGTTACCAATCTTTTTTTGCATATGGGCCAATTCAGGAAAAGTTTGTCAATGACTTATTTTTTCCATCCAAATTTTTTTTTAAAGTTTTATTTTTTCTTCCTCTGAATCCCAAAGGAAGAACATTGTATTTTTTCACTTAGTTTGTTAAACAGAAGAATGACAATTAGAAAATTAGCATGGTTTTTAGCCAGTAAATTGTGTCTTTTTGAAGATATTTGAGAAGTATATACATGGAGGAGACTTTATAATTTTTTGTTTAATGCACAGACTTCATTGTTTATACTGATTTTAGGTTTACGGAAAAACTAAGGAGAAAGTACAGAGAGTCTCCCCAACCCCTCATTCCTTCAATGACTTGTCTTGCATCAGTGTTGGCACCTGTGTTACAACTGGTGAACCAACATTGACACATTATTTTTTATTGAAGTTAATAGTTTACATAAAAGTTCACTTAAAACAATTTTTTTTATCCTCACCCAAGGATTTTTTTTAAGTGCCTTTAGAGAGAGAGGAAGGGAGAGAGAGAGAGAGAGAGAGAGAGAGAGAAACACCGAAGAGAGAGACAGAGAGACAGGGAGAAACATTGGTTGGTTGCCTTCTCATACATGCCCTGATCAGGGATTTAATCCACTACCTGGGTATGTGCCCTGACCATCACTCGGTTTACAAGATGATGCTCCAACCAGCCAGGGTAAGAGTTCACTTTCTGTGGTGTTCATTCTGTGCGCTTTGACAAACGCACCATGCCAGGTATCCAACATTACAGCATCATACAGGATAATCTCACTGCTCTAAAGATTCTGTTCTTCACCTACTTATCTCTTCTCTAACCACTGATCCTTTCACTGTCTATAGTTTTGACTTTTCTAGAATGCCATTTAGTTGAAATCGTACAATATGTAGTCTTTTAAACAGGCTTCTTTTACCTTGCATTATGCATTTAATATTCTTTTTTTTTTAGATTTTATTTATTTATCTTTAAAGAGGGTAAGGGAGGGAGAAAGAGAGAAACATCAATGTGTGGTTGCCTTTCACGCACCCCCTACCAGGGACCTGGCCTGCAACCCAGGCATGTACCCTAGACTGGTAATTGAACCAGTGACCCTTTGGTTTGCAAGCTACTCCAGCCAGGGCTCTCCATGTCTTTTATTAACTCGATCACCCATTTCTTTTCTCTGTGTAACATTCTGTTCTATGGAGGTACCTTGGTTTGTGTATCCATTCACCTATTGTAGGGTATCTTGGTTGATTCCATTTTAGGGCATTCATTCATTCATTCATTCATTCTTTAGCTTCTGAAAACATTCGTGTCTAGGTTCTTGTATGGATATGAAGTTTTCAACTCATTTGGGTAAATACCTAAGGGGACAATGTTGGATCATATGGTGAGCGTATGTTTAGTTTTGTAAGAAACTGCCAAAACATTCCAAAGTGGCCGTACCATTCTCATTCCACGTTCTCGTCAGCATTTGGTACATCAGTATTTAGGACTGTAGCCATTCTAATAGAAATATAGTTGTATCTTGTTGTCGTGGAAATTTGCAAGTCCCTAATGACATATGATGTGAGCATCATTTCATATACTTATTTGCCATCTTTATATCCTCTTTTGTGAAGTGTCTATTCCGATGTTTTGCCTACTTCTTAATTGGGTTGCCTTCTTATTGAGTTTTAATAAAGATATGTGTTTGCAAATATTTTCTCCCAGTCTATGTCTTGCTTTTTTGTTCTATTAAAGCTTTCTAGTTTTTAAACCGCTATATTTGTATGTAGAATTTTAGAGTTTAAAAATTTGTTCAAATGTATCATCTCACTGCATCCACAAAATGCCCCCCGGAAGTCGACGTTGTAGTGCCCACAGTTAGAGATAAGGAACCAAAGAGGTGAGGTGACCTGATTCCGGCCCCAGGGGGTGGGGCGGAGGAAAAGGGTCTGCCCCATCAATGGGACGTCTGGTGGCGGTTGCCATGCGCTGGCGCTGCGCAGGCTGGCGCTGCAGGACGAAATGGCTCCCCCTCCTCCCTCTTGCCTCTCTGACTCCCGGGGATGTCTCCCTCTGCTTGTGCCAGGCTGAACGTTTAAATTGAAGAGGATCCTTGCTTTCAGAGACCCTGCGTCTGGCAGGCCTCACTTCACATGCCTGCCTTAAAGGAATCCTCTCCACTATGTCTCAGCCCCCACCTTGGGGGGCCTGTGGTCTGGGTCGCATGGGGAGCAGCTACTTTGAGACAAGAGATTTCAAAAGATGTTTTTTTAGAGTTCAAGGTGATTGTCTTGAAAACTCCCTCTCCTGCTTTGGCAAAAACACAAATGAAAAAAAAAAAAACAAACCCAAAGCAAACAGCAACAAACAATACCCACACACACAAAAAAACGGAAACCTTGACTGTGAACTAACATATTGCATTTTGGCTCAATTGTGAACACATCTGAGGGGCTGCTGAGCACCACCTCACTCCACAGTCTCAGCCTCTCAGGCGGAGGGCATCACCCAGGAGGGCTCAGGGGCACTAGCCGAGTGAACTCAGCGTACCGCTGGTGCAGTCACGGGATCATGATGAGAATGCCGCGCTCCGGATAGTCCCAGTGACATCCAGGCGCAGGGACCACGTGCCAACTTCCACCCACCTGACGTCTCTGAGCATCACATCCTCCTGGAGCTTAGAGACATAAAGTCCCCTTTCTTCTTGCTGAATCAAATTAAATAAAGACAACGAGCGTTAACAATACAAATAATTTTGGGAGTAGTTAGTGCCGAGGGTGATGTCAATAGGGATTTGGCAGCGTCCCTGAGGGGAACCTGAGAGGAACAATTGAGACTTGACACTGCTTCTGTTCCTTCAGGAAACAGATTTGCCTGGTTCTGGTTATACGGGTTGTCAGCGGCTTCTCTGGCCACAAAACTTTCACGGTAATTCCAGTGGAGTTGTTTACTGAAGTAGGAAGATCTGACTCCTTGATAACATGTTTCACTTGCAAAAACCCTTTAATGACACTCAAAGGCCTTCCAATAAAAGAGAAATTTCCTCTGAACCAAGAGAAGTTACCCGGGAAGAGTGGCCTTCCTCGGTAAGGTTATTTATGTTCGTTGGGCTAATGGTTTTTGTCCAGTAATACATTTAAATTGCTTTTCACTTCATAGCCCTGCTTCACTATCACATTCAGTATGCCACTTCTCTTCCTGAGCAGAGCTGGCAATTTCCTCCAGTGTGTGATGACAGCATTGTCCTTTTGAAGTCATTTGAAATAGACCTGGTCTCAGCCACCTCGGGAGAATATTCGCCGGCTGATAATCATAGCCAAGTGGAAAGCATGAATGAACTCAGGCCGCCTGGTGGCTCTCTCTCTCCCCGGCTCCCTGTGTCTATTGATCTGGGAAGGAGCCAGCCAGCCAGCCTCCGATGGCACTTGAGGGATGGGTCCCCACCTCAGGTGTAAGACATGCGAGGAGGTTGCGAGGAGACTCCGTCAAATGATTTATGAACTGAGTCACACTTATCTGGTCTGAGGAGCAAACAATAGTAATAAATAAATAAATACATACATAAATGAGGAGGCTCTGTAGAAACAGGCATAATTAGGTTTCTACAGCCTCGCGGAGACTGCTCAGTGAAACTGGCAGCTAGCTCACGGGCAGTTGGGGAATGAAACATTCTTTCTAAAACTAGAAAAGGCGGATCAGGCTGTTCGTTAGATTTGAAGCACATATAATTCTATTTAAGCATGTTGGGTAATAAGTCCAACATCAGTGTTATAGAATACTAGCTTAATTTTTGAAAACAGAGGTAAAGAGGGTAGGAGAAGTGCCCGTTTCTAGCCTTTATTTTGTACCCTAGGGATACAAGTCATTGCTGACATGAAATTGGGTCACCAATTTCTGCCTCATGTCCAACTGAGGACTGTGTGTGTATGCAGCATGTTTTGAAGGTTTAAGCTAAAACAGAGTTAACATTTAAGTTAATAAGTTCTGTCCTTAACATATAAAATTGAATAGGAAGAAAATAAAAGGGGCCAAGAAGTGTGAACTGCATTGCTTGTCTGTAGCAGTTTAATCTCGACAACCTCAGCGGGCCTGTCTTGGAGGACTGTGAAGGCAGCCGGTGCCCCTCAGCAGGGGGAGGCGAACCCCTGGGGGAAACTGGTTTCTGGCTCCGTGACTCGGGCATCTTCCAGGACCCACCGTGCTGTGCAGCCTTGCCACGTGCTTGGTTCTCCCGTCTTTGATTGCAGGTGACCGCGGGCTCTTCCCCAGGAAATGCTGTTCATCAGCTAATTTGTGACTCAGTTCATTTTGCCGCCACCAGTTACTGGCGCTGCTCTCTGCAGTAGGCTCCACAGCCGGGACAGATTCTATCTATAACAGATCTTTGGCTGAGGAGCAGGTGGTATTGGTGGCAGGCTAGAATGTCACACAAAGGCAACTTGGAAAAGTGCACACCCAGGCTAGAAAACCATTTGTTTTTCAAAAGAAGGCATATGGAATATTGGATGTGTGGGTAGGAGTGAAAGAGAAGCCCCAAAAAAGTAATTCACATGGATAAATGCCCACACATGGAAGAGAAAATCTTGGGCCGATTCCAGCGTGAACGGTGTCCGAGGGAGGACTGCGGCACGTTTACCAGTCAGTCCCTGCGCGTTCCTGCTAGACTTCCAGGTCCCGCATCAGGTGGGCTTGTGGGGGGCTGGGACCTTCCCTGCTGCTTCAGCCACGGCCCTGGGCACATGGCAGGCGCTCGGGGGACGCTGCTGCATCTGTGACCCACTCACCTGAAGTCCGACCCTTGGGAAGCCGGGGAAGATGAGTGAAGTCTTTTGGCAACACACGGCTCGTTGATGGTCTTCGGGCGCCACAGACAGATGCTCAATGAACTTCAAATTTAATTGTTCAATTTTCTAAAACTTTTCTAATATCTTCCACAAATTCCAGTGCATACCTGAGAAAATCAGCTTGCTTCTTAAAGCAGATGACTTTGGAGTTAAAGAAGGTCGCTAACTATTGATCCCTAGAAAGATTTTTGTTTTTGATTTTTTGTTTTTTTCGGTTGTCAAATGATCTTTAATTGAAATATTTCCCTTTGTAGTTCTGAACTAGCCAGGCATTCCATTGCACCGCTGCTGATGTCATCTATGATGTCATGAGGGGGGCGGATGTCAACATTGCAGCCCGCAGCCTGGGCAGTCCCCAGGGTCTCTTTGATGGTTCCAGAGAGTTCTGTAGCTAAAGATCAGTGCCACATCTGTTGGGCAAGGGTGACAATCTCATTAAAAGTGAAATTTCCACTGCGTTTAATTTTTTTTTTTTTTTCTTCTTTCTGTTTCGTGGTGATTCTTTGAGGACTTTGACGATCCCGGCAGAGGCAGAAGGCATGATGTCATTCGGGCCTGTGGGCTCTGAATGGTCAGTTTCACTGTCATTCTCAGACCCTTTCGCACCAGTTGTCCGGTGATGACATCACAAACCTTTTTGGGAGACGGACCCAGGGGAGCAATCTTGGGGGCCAGGGCAGACTTGGCACCGACTTCCCCACCCATGCACCTCAGGTATATGACTTTGATCTCGTTGGGGTCGAACTCAAGCGGCATGGTGGAGGAGGCTTGTGTGGGATGAACCCGGATTTGGGACAACTGAGGAAAGGTGCACCAAAATTTTCCTCCTCTGAGCCAAGGGCCAGAGGTAAAACGTGGGTTTTGATTTGGCTATACTGAGATGAATGTTTAAAGAGTAACCCAGGCAAGAAAAAGCTAACAGAATATATCACCACCAAATGAAATATTAAAGCGTCTTCTTTAAGATCAAAAACATGAACAATAAATGGCAACAAATACATATCAACAATTGAATCTAAAAAAACAAAATAAACAGGTAGAACAGAAGCAGAATCATAGATAAAGAGAATGTTTCCAGATGGGAGGGGAGTAGGGGATGGGCAAGAAAGGTGCAGGGATTAAGAAGTACAAATTGGTTGTTATGGAACAGTCACGGGGATGTAAAGTGTAGCATAGGGAATTGAGAAGCCAGAGAACATGTATGCATGACCCATGGCCATGGCCAATGGTGGGGGGGTGGCCTGAGGCCATGGGGTGGGAGCGGGTTGGGCTGCATCGGGGGTGGGGGGGCAAAGGGGTAAAACCTGAGACAACTGTTAATAGCATAATCAATAAAGTATAATTTAAAAAAGTAGATGCACAGCCTCCAGTACTCCCAAAGGGGAAGTAATCCTTCAGAGTCCCAGATAAGAATAGATATTTCCTGTGGTAAAGCCTTTTTAAAGACTGAGGATTAGCAAAGGAAGACTCAGGTGCCCAATTTAGACCCAAATTGAAGTGGCAGCGGCACACGTCCAAAGTGAAAATCCTTCCTAGCAGCTGCTTTTTACTCCGGGAATCCTCCTGGTGCAAAGGGTTTGCTGAATCATTTGCCCTGCCATAGAAAACCTTAGTTATTCTCAGTGGAGGGAAAAATAAAGCATAAAGAGAAATCTAAAAAAAGCTTTTTTAGGGATTCAGAAGGGGGTGTGCCATCGTTGGAGAAAAATACGAAGACTGAAAAAATTAAATTTCAGCAATATGCATGAGTCGGGACTAAGGTGAAGAAAGAAAGGGGTGGTAAACTAAGGAAAAGAAAGTCAGGGAACCACCAATCTGGCTACCAAAGTCACCTAAGGCCGGGTGCTCAAACCACGCAACTTGACCTTAGGATTTCAGATATTCCCAGGCCGTTCCCATGCGGTGCTGGCTGTGTGACGCCAGCCCCGGATCCGGAGCCCGGGGAGTGCATCGAGGAAACGCACACTGGTTTCACCACAGCATCCCGTCTGTCATTCTCAGGCATCTGTGGCCTTGTCTTAGCACCATTTTTTAAAATTCTTGTGCCAAGATCTCTTGTATGAAAAATAATTTTTTAAATAAAGCACTTTAAAAAGTACAACAGGAACACATACCCATTTCTTTTCTTACAGTCTTCTAAATGCCAATTATCAGATTTCACGAGTTTATATTTAACTCCTGAGAGCCTTTGATTTCCTCGCCCAACCTCATCTGTACTGCGTTTCAGTGGAGAACCTCCAGTCCCCGTAAAGTGGTCTGGTTGGTGCTTTCTCAGTATCCAGGAGTAGGCACTCAAAGCAGACTTGCTGAGCGAGTGGATTCTTAGAGGAGCCAGACCTAAGCAGTTTAATGGACATAGGGTAGCAGAACTTCTCTGGAGCCAAAGCCAGGGAAATGAAGTATTTTCATGGGCTTTGAAATAGAGAAGTGGAATGAGGCACACTGTTTTTAAGTAATTTTATTCTAAGATTTAAGATTTTTTTAAAGATTCTTTTATTATAAGTTTTGATTTTGATTGACATACAGTACTGGTTTAATGCAG
This sequence comes from Micronycteris hirsuta, assembly GCA_004026765.1. Taxonomy (NCBI): domain Eukaryota; kingdom Metazoa; phylum Chordata; class Mammalia; order Chiroptera; family Phyllostomidae; genus Micronycteris; species Micronycteris hirsuta. The sequence continues at coordinate 20,467 of PVJI01003655.1, forward strand.
GTGAGGCTAGGTAGCATCAGTGTGTTAAATACTTCTATTCACAAAAGGGGATTAGATTTTCAAGGACTCATGCAGAATATTGTTCTTACAGTTTTAATATACTGATACAAGTCCCCAAGCCAATATTTACTATGGGAGAAGTGAAAATTTCCAATTATTTTATGAAACGCCTAAATTTCTCCATCCAGTATTTATCTGAAGGATTATATCTTGGAGAAAACTTTCACGAATTACTATCAGTACTGACTTCCTATTACATATATTTCAATAAATGTTTCAAATTCGACGGTAAGTCAGTACCTATTTTTGTACCTATCTTGTACTATACTTCTATTGTTTGTATACTTTTTCAATGCTTACATGTTTCTTCTTTTTGCTTGCCATTTTTTTAATGTTCAAATACAGTTGTCTCCATCCCCCTCCCCGCCACTTCCCACCTTCAACCCTCACCCCCTTTGGCTTTGTCCATGGGTCCTTTATACATGTTCCTTGATGACCCTTTCCTTTCTTTACATGTTTATTTCTGGAAGATAAGCATTTTATCGAATTCACTTTTCAGAAGCACCACAGATATGGTGTCCAATAGAAAAGATTAGGAAAAAATAATCATTTTACTTGAATGTATTTCTTGGAAATATTTTCATGCTGGCTTTAAAACCATTTGACTTTTGACATTAAACCTTAAAAGGACCATTTATACGAACTTTCCCTTTTCCGTTTTTGTCCTCGCTCACTCAACACACTTCGAATCCTCACATTTCTCTGTTCTGACTCTGCAATACACAACCCTGAGACAGAATGACCTTTTGTAAAATTCCTGAGGATAAGAGCTCTCAGTTGGGCTGGGCCTTAAAGTGAGAATGATCATTTTCTCTCTTCCAGCAAGGGGTTTCATTTTATGCTTTCATTTCTGGCCTATTAACCCAGAATTCCAGATTTAAAATCTTTGGCACCGGTCTTCCAGAGGTCACCTACAATTTTGTCTCTGCCTCTCCCCTGTAATATATTTCACTTTTGCAAGTCTGGGGAAGAAAACAGTGGGGACAGGGTTGGAGGGAAAAGTGTAAAGGACATACAAAAGTTTGTGAAAGTTTTATGTGAAATCATAAAAGTTTTAGCACTTGGCCCTGGCAGACATTAAGTCTCACAAAAAGAGATTATAAAAGAACGACATGCTAAGAAAGGAGTTTTGTCAAGTTAAACCTCTTTGGAAAACTGTGGATCAATAAAGGGAAATACAGAAATATCCAATATAAAGTACTTCCTAGCCCTGGTTGGTGTGGCTTGGTGGATCAAGCCCCAGCCTGTGAACCACCGCTCAGTTCCCCGTCAGGGCACAAGACTGGGTTGTAAGCCTAGGTGGGCCCCAGTAGGGGGCGTGTGAGAGGCAACCACACATTGATGTTTCTCTCCCTCTCGTTCTCCTTCCCTCTAAAATAAATATTTTAAAAAAGTAAAGTGTTTTCAAACTCTAAATAATCTCCACTCCAGAACTACTGTTCCTGTGGCTCATGGATTCCTTTTGCTTTAGACAGGAAATAAACATTTTTGGAATTGTGAGGCGATACCCAAAAAGTAAAAATTGTTCACATCAAAAGATTTGTTTTTAAAGGCTGCATCTGAAGTCTTACATGAAATTGCACTTCTGGGATAAACCTATGTGAGGGGGTGGGGTGCAATGGAGGAAAATGGGCAACATACAAATGAAACAGAAGTTGAGAAAATGTCCTTCGCTGAAGCTAGGTGATGGAGACGCACATGAAGTTCAATATACTACCCTACTTTTGAATATATCTCTCCATAACTTCAAAAGGGGAAGGCTTCCAATAAATTATAATGAACAACTTTATGTCATTTCAGTATGTATGCGATGGAGTATTAGCGCTAGCTTATTAAGAACCATTTTCTTCCTTTGAGATTTCATGTCCTACCGGAAGAGATGTAATTGTCTAATCCATGTTGGACCATAAAACCACATATATGTATATTCTGCCACATTTTTGTTCTAACAGCATAAATATTTTCTGGTATGGAACGCCCCCCCACCCCAGGATGTGACTCTCAGTGCTTCAAAGGAAGTGCAGTGTAGTATCAGAAGTTTAATTCATTAGGCAGACTGATTTCAGAGAAAAACCTCAATAGTGCTTCATACTGAGTTAGCTTTGTGAATTCAGCTTCGTTTCCCACACCATCGTATCTCCTGAAACCACTTACCCCTAGTGCATCATCCCGTACAAGTTGAATACAAAGAAAGTTATACTTAGCATCTTTTCAATATACTTTAACACATCTGCCTTAGAGTGGAAATAAAAATACGATTACCATTTAATGAGCATCTCCATCATGGGCCCTATGCCAACATTTTTGAATCTATTCTTTTAATCTCAGCAATGGAGTGAGAAGGCATTATCAACACAATCATTTAGAGTGAAGTGTGGTTCAGGGATTAAAAAGCCCTGTGGTAAATGGGTGGAGCCAGAATTTGAAGCCAAGCCTGTCTGAAAGCAAAGCCTGTTTGATATAGTTATACCAAACAAGTATTTGTACTCTGCATTATTCCAAAGGATATTATAAAAAGAAAAAAAGAAAAAACCCGTATCCGAGGTCCTAAGGTTCAGGAACAGTATACTCAGCAAATCTGAGGTCCGAGGTTGTAGTTTAGGTTACAGTCTTAATATCACTTGCATAAGTCGTTCTAGTTCAGGGAAAGGCAGTATGTTCGTTCCCACTTTTCCCAATGGGGCGCCTCGAAGACTGCTGTCCTGAGGAGGGGGCTATAGCCTATCTTTTTGCCTGACTGCGGTTCCACATGGTAGGGAAAAGCAACCGAGCTGCTCAGACCACAGTGAATCTCAGACGGACAGTTTAGGGGAGGCCGTCGTTGGACATCCTGGAATAGCGCACTTTTATGAAGCACTGTCTGTTTTTAGTAGGCACGGTATACTGAAGGCACATACTCTATGGCCAGTAGTGTGAACAGAAAGAAATATATTTGAGTATCTTTAAAATATTTCAAATTTTTATTAAATATTTTTATTCAGTTTTAAGATCACAGTTAAAGTACTTTAGCATGTTATACACATGACTTACATGTGCAATTTTTAGAAATATCAAATTATGATTTTAAAGAAAAAATTATATAAATGTGTATACTGACTTTTACTACACATACATCTAAGAAAGCAATAATTCTGTTGTTGTACCATCGAGAAGAAATCATTTATTACATGGCATGTGTTTACACCAACTCTAAAGAGAACCAAGCCAATTTCTGAAAGCCCCCCCAAAAAAAGAAAAAAAGAAAAAGAAAAATAAAATGAGCGATTCGGTCATGCTGAAACTGTCAACAGACTTAAGACCTGATAGCCAAATGAAGCTGAGGTTAATTTATGACAGGTAAGCAATTCAGACCTATGAGAAAAGTTCATAATCTGCTATGTGGAATCTCAGGTGGTTTCAACTCTTTTTTGGATAAATTCCTGAGAGCAAGAGACTTGTTTAGTGCTAAGGAAATAAGAAAAACATTGCTGAGCACGTGCTGAGCTCCAGGTCACGAACCTGCACCGCCCCAGTCCTGCCACTCTCAGAGCTGGCGGCACTGATGTGAGGCGTCCGGGGACGGAGCCAGCCCCTCTGGGGCCACGGAGAGCGGTCAGCGTGTGAAGCGTGCGTGCCTGTGACTGAGAGCGTGTGAGGTAAGATTTGCAGCGTGGGTGGGAGGGTTGGGAGGCGTTGAATTAGGTTCTTGTTACTCAGTAACCAGCTCTGGCCTAAGTTATAAGAAAATCTTTGGAAGTAGTAGTTATGTTCACAACAACTAATCCTGTGCACAAAAATGAATTTGAGGGCAGGATCAATTCTGACCACTGACTGCAAGGAAAAAACAGTGGTCGTGCAACTCTTAAGTATAAGGTTTCCTCTTTTATTACTGTAACTCATACCACCACAAATAAAATTTGGCCAGGATAGGAAACTTTTTTTTTTTTGAAGAAAAGTTTAGTACACACAGATGGAGGTGTATGACAGAATTAGGTATATTTGTCTTATTTACTCTCTTGTTGCTTCTTTGTTCTGAAATGCAAGGAAGATAATGTCCCCAGTGAAAAGAACAAGGTAATTTATTATGGAGCATAATAAACTCAGCTGTCATTTCCAAACTAAAGCAATGCAGTCCATCAAACCCTGAATACTTTACCAGACGTAACTGGTAAGATGAACTGAACAAACTGTTTCTCTTTATAAAGTATAATGCTAGTGAATCTAAGGAAGATAATTTTTAAGAATCCCAAAACTCTAAAACAAAAATCCAAATCTAATTCTTTGGGAATGCTTGTATAAATAAACGCAACATCTATTTAACAATTAGTACACTCTTCATAAGGTGCAAAACAGGGTCCTATGTGGGGAAAGCTAAAACGTCATTTCACCTAGCAGTCACTCTGAATACTTTATAGGTCAAATGTAATAACAGCATTTGCTTCTACTGCCCATTTTCAGCGATACATTGTTCTCTCTGGAGAAGGCGGTTTGTGAAGTCAAAACACTGCAGTGGAAAATAGTGGCACTGAAGGCAGAAGCAAAACGAGACAAGCCTTTGAAACAGGACTTAACTGAAATTAACTTTTAAAGCCGAGGTAGCCCATTAGAATTGGCCTTATCTGAGGGCTCTGTGGAGCAGTGCAATCAAAGGCGAATGTCTTCCTCAGCAGCACACACACCCCAATGTTCCCTTTACAAATGAGGACTCCAGGCCTCTCACGTCTTCCTTCTTTCCTTCCTTCCTTCCTCTCGGTGAAGAGGGGGCACTTCTCCCTGGTGTATGCGCGCTGGCCTCCAGCCTCCAGCTGCTGGTCTCCAGAACACTTAGGATTCATACAGTAGTTTAGCAGGCAGCATGGTCCCACTGCTTCACATTAATGCCAAATGCCAGACGCAGAACAGAGCTATTTGATAGTTCCCCTCCCTCCCCTCCCCCACACATACTGTATAAACAAAACATGTCATTCAGTTTTCAGCTTCCTCCTGGTTCTGTAACAATTTCTAATTTGCTTGAGCTTTTACATAGGTACAAACACTGTCATACGGTGAGCCAAAGACTGCAGAGTGCAAACAAAATTTTACGACTTAGGCAGAGTAGCATCTGACTTAAAAAGAAAATGACAGGATTAGACATCTTGGATTCTAAGTAGCCAGACCAGTTCAGATGCTCCTGGTTCATAGTGTTCACTTTTTTATCCCCTCCAGCAGTTTTAATGGCAGGAACTAGAGTATCAGTGATAACGTGGGGATGATGTCAGCATTTCGGCTTCGAGGTGGCATTAGTTAATAATCGCATCTGACCAAATTAAATAAATATATTTCTGATAGAAGACTGTCAGAATTACAACAGTGTGAGTTATCCTTTAAAAGGGGTTTTAATGAATTAACATTTTTTGATATAAAAATCTGGGAACAAACCTAATTTGGGGATAAGAACCTGTATCTTCAATGTGGCGGTGCGACATTTTCCTTTTCCTGATCTCTTTACAGTATCCAAACAAATAAAAACTTAAAAAAGGATGTCTTACAGTATTTTTTCTTTCACTCAGCTTCTTAGAGCTGCAGCTTCAGTTACTATAATATACTCTACACACTTCAACATTACATAGGAAATACCCAGAACAGCTAAATAAATAAAAGGCTGACGGGAACTGGAACAGTACTGTGTCTCCGTCAGAGATGAAATTACCCACTTCCAGCATCACAGAGAAGGGCTAGGACAATTTTTTTTTTTCCCCAAAAGATTTATATACAGGTTTGAATCCAGAAATTAAGGTTAAAAGTATAAATATTAATAATTTCAACTAAATTCAGAATGGTTTCAGAAAGATATGATACAACAATTTAGAATAAAACAAAGCAGAAGAGCGTCATATTTTGGTTTGCGTGAGATATACAGAAGGTGCAGCTTTTTCTCTCGAGGATGCTTGTGGGGCAAACATTAGTGTGGATGGTGTTTGCTGGCAGGTTAAGGTACACGCTGTAGTAATACAATTTTTCCAAACTACAGAAGAATGAGAGAAATGAAATAAAAATGACGGGGAGGGGGCAGCAGAGAGGGAGAACTACATGTCGGTCTGAAATATTTGTGCTAACACACATTGTTACCTGAAGATACCAACACCCCTTCCCAGCAGACGCAGGGCGTGAGAAAAGCACTCTTACTGACACCAAGACTTCCACCACTCAGGGAAACGACAAGGTGAGTGTCTAAAGAACTATAAAGCTTTGCAAGATTTCTGCTACTCTCAGTGCCTAACAGCTTAAAAATTAAGCATTTCTACAAAAAGTTTTTTTTTTAAAGTATCTGAAAACAGTCATATCCAGTAGGTTTCCCTCCCACTCCCACCCCTGCTTAAGGGAAAAGCCACTGAGGTTTAGGAAAAGCAGATCAAGTAAGATATTAATCACATAGAAAAAAAGCAATCTTTTGTTTTGTTTCTTTTTTAAAAAAGGTCCCATGAATATACAGCAATCTCTTGAGGAACTCTAGTGACATGTAACTGGAGGACTGAAGGAGGGTGCTCTGGCAAAAACAGATCTATTCTAACGTGTTCTACAGAATAACCAGTCAGTACCATTGCCAAGGTGCATGTTCTGCACCATACGATTTTTGTTGGTTTTTTTTTTTTTTGGATTTTAGCTAATAATAATTTAAAAATCACTGCTAGCAAGTGGTCCAAAAACTCCCAACAGCCACCAACACCGGGACCCAGCAATTTCCAAACATTCAATTTGTGTTTTGAGATTTAGAAAATATTAATAAAACAGCATCATAGTAAAAACATTATGCTGAAATCTGGGGCTGCTCACCTGATTTATTTCTAGGTGAATGGGGTTAAGCTTTAACCTCTTATTAACCTTGCTTAGTAATTCCTTCTTCCTCCATTTGTACAATGAGCATGCATCTTTGAGAATACCATAACAATGCTCTGCTGCCCTCTTTACCTGCTTTGGAAAAAAAATGTCTCTATATATTCTTCTTTAATCCTGTTAGTATGTTGTACATATTTTCCAGCACCGAAACTGAAGTAATATCTACAACCATGAAAAGCTAAACCTAGTCAGGACTAACAGAGTCATTTTTTTCATATGGCTATTAGGTCAAATTACGATTAGAAAAAAAATGATCATTACAATTCAGTCAAGTATAAATTAGAAAGCTAGATAAAACCTTGTAAACTGTCACCAGTGAGAGATCTAATTCAAAAGCTTCAAACTTGAACTAACACTATCAAAATTCCGCCAGTTTGAAAATCATAGAAATTATTGCTGGAATCCAATAATTCAAATTTGGTAGTTTGTGCTGCGATGCAAGAGTAGGGAAGTACTTTGTGCTATGGAACAAATACCCTGTAAAATCTGTAGCCTCTGACTAATTTTGATTTATCACTTGCATCTGTTGCTAGGAAACAAGACACTGTGAACGTCAGGTGGTTAAGTCAATATGTTGAATGTTCTAAGCCAGTTAATCCAGTTGGCCTTGGCATATGTAGAGTGGCTTTTATGTTCAAAAGCAACAAAACACAACAAGGAAACAGAAACTCGCAGGTGGACCAATGACTGAGAGTCCCACTCCGGTCAGGCACACCTCCCTTATCATGTACTCAACCCCTCCTTAATACCACAAACTTGAAATGGCTCTAAAACCTGCAGTGCCAATTAGGCTGTGCATAGCAATTGCTACCCGTCCGTCTGTCTGGGATGGATGGAAAAGGTCTGTCTGTGGCTCAAAGTCCACACGAGTGAGTGTCTTCAATGTGTTCAGGATAGTGAAGTAATACTAAGGTCACTTTTGAATAATATTTTTCTCTCTTTTTTGTTTGTTTGTATGAACGATCCATTGGTCACGTAGACCCCTGTGTAAAAATAAAAGAATCCTCAAGGCATGAAAACATCAGTAATCTGTAATCTGCAGGACTCTTCCCCTGTCTGGGAAAATATTTGCCACAATTTGCCCCAAGCAAATTCTTCTTGGTCACTCAAGGCTAAGAAAAAAATTCAGCTTGTAAGAATTGTAATTTTTTTCTTTTTCTTTTTTTTTTTTTGCCAGCAAACTACCACTCTGGTGGCAAATATAAAAGTGCAGAATATATGGACCACAAGGCCGAGCATACACCGCTAACAATGGTACGTTTGCCTGCCCGTGCTGCGTGGGAGTCTCGGAACAGGCTTTTCAATATTATTCTACAATATAAATGTAGGTATAACCTATTATATAAACCATCTTAGAACTTAAATCTCCATGTACAAAAAAGACTAAGAATATCTAATAATAACTAGTGCAGTGCGTCAGTTTGTTTTTTTGTTTTTTGTTTTTGTTTTGAAAGAATAACTAGGTAATATACGAAACTAGTTTCACACTCTCTGGTTGGTAAAAGAGATGCTGGATGAGCTACAGTAAAGGCAGCCTTTTACCAAGTTACCACCTACGACCGTCAACAGCCTTCCATAGAAAGCCAAGCTCCAGGGTCATTCCATTTCTGCCCATCATTAGACGGATGACATCACCCTCAAAGAACAAACAAGCCCAGCAGGCCAGCTTCCGTTTCGAGTCGATCTGGCCCACGTGGGGCAAGAAGCACTTGTTTGCAGTCTCTTTCCCACCACACGGCCTCACGAGCATCCCTCGGTAAAGACAAGGCTAGGGTAGGAGGTAAAGCACAATGTTTTACAATGAAAGGGCGCTTCACTGGTCGGCGCAGGAAATAAGTACAGGAGCCTGTGGCATCTCTTTTGGCTGTCCGTCATGGGTGAGCGGAGTTGACCTCTGACCTCTGTGGGGCAAGGGAAAGAAAAAAACACTTATTCAGAGATAGGACAGGATGACAAATAACAAATAGATTCCCAATAATTTATTTAACAGCTACCGCTGACTTTATACATATGCTATTTAATTATAATCAATTTTGTCCTTAGAGCTTCTTTCTTTCTATATGTTTTAAAGGATTTCTTACCTCAATTCCCCTCATACAACTCAACAACAAACTCTGTCCCCAGCCGACCACCTCCACTTTGTAGAATCTAAAGCAACAACAGATTTGGGAAATTCCCTAAGAAGTGGGAAACTTTAAGGCAAGTGCTGAGGTTCTGGGACAATAATCTTCCAATTTAGAACTTAAGGCCAAATTAAAAGCAATGATCCCTGAAGAGAAAGAGGTATATACTATGATTCAAAAAACAAATGAAAAGAAAACAATGAAACCCTCCTAACTTACGAAAAGTTTTACAGGCATATGGACAGAGTGTACGGGGGGGAAAAGGCAAGCATTGACTGAATTGTAGCATGTGAGAAAATCCAATTAATTTGGACCAAAATCAACACATATGGAGAAAGAATGCTAGGCAAGACTAAAAAATTCAGGAAAACTCCCATGATTTCGATTGGAACTACACTGAATATAGCTGATTTTTCTTTTAGCTTTTGTTTAATGAGTAGGACAAAATACAATTTATTCCATAGTTATAAAAAAACTGTTCAAAATCCTTGGTGATTTCTACAGGCCTCTCATTCTGAAAGGACGGGGCTGGGCACCTCCCTGACATTTCCCAGCAGGCTGGCCAAGCCCCCGCGCCACACTACTGCTGCTCTGGCAGACAGTGGTCTGCAGCGTGCAGCCCCGCGCTGAAAATATGTGATGTAGCAGCGATGTTTTCATTGGTTTGAAAGTTTCAATATAAGCTCTTCTTCAGATTATGGAGAACGAGAGGTGCTATTTTAAAATTCAGAATTATATATGCTCCATACCTATATCCAATTCCTTTCTCTTGAGGCACAGAAAATAAAAATGTGGATAATTAACAACATTTGGGGATGTCAGAATCCCATGATTGCTTAGGCTAAGATATTAGGATTTCGGAAAAACAAAACGCATATTATAATCAAACTTCCAGATTAATCTGTTAGTTCATTTGGGGACGTTGTAATCATCAACTGTTTAATACGTTCAACTCTCTTCAAGAAAGATGAAACTAAATATTTTTTACCTTTAAGACTGAATATGTAATAATATTCCAAAATCAAAAAAATTTTAATAAATATTAGAAAAAGAAACAAAAAACAAAATGAGAAAAGTAAAGAATGAAAAGGACAATGTTAAAAAAAAAGAGAGCAGGAGGGGGAAAGTGGGACGGAAGCCCGGGTTACTAAGCGGGAAAGGAGAAGCGAGCGTGATGGGAAGGAACGGCAGCTTCTCGTGGCGAGACTGCAGGTAACACAGGGTCCAGCCGAAGGAAGGCCTGTGAGTGCGGTTGGTGGAGTAATAATATGTGTGTAAGAATTTGTACTTTTAATTTGAACATTTCACCTCAAATGTCATGTGGTATGCTTGAGCATGATATCGTTATGTTACAGATGTACATTTTTTATGATATTGTAATAAAAGATTTTGTAATTAAAAAGGGCGTTATTTGTGCCGGACCCTGTATTTCTATCCCTAACTCTGTTGACCACCCTCTAAATTAGACGCCTGGGCGATGGCTAAGCAATAATTAATTGATGTGCAGCAAGGTACAGTTATATTACGACTATAGGTAGAGGGCAGCCTGGTAGCTCTGCTTTAACAAGTAGAGGCTAAAGTTACAACTAAGATTCCCTGGGGGGAATCTTTCTAGATCTTAAGAACACTAACTATTTGTTAAGTTGACAGTGAAATTCTAGTAAGCAATATTATTCTAATAGGAGGTTAAAAAAACACAAACACGTTTACTCACATTAGTTTTTCTATGCCTGCTAACTAACTTTAGGCAGTCATACTTCAAGAATACCTCATTTATTAATTAACCCATTCATCTACTCATTCATCCACTGACGTGACAGAAACTAAGGAAGCTGGGGACATGGAGAATAAAACCAGTGCTCTGTTTTCAAAATATACTGGAAGGAGAGAGAAGCATGGGCAGACAGTTCCAGACCAACGTGGCCTACGCGAGGCATGTGTGGAGGGCACAGAGGTTTCAGGAGGAGACAGGAGGGTGAGGAACTGAGCTGGAGGAGGAGCAGCAGTTCGCCTGCGACAAGGAGGAAGAAAGGCAAGAAAGCACAGGGCTCACGGGGACAGGAGACGCTATTCCACCGACTGCAGAGCAGGGAGGAGGGGTGGAGGTGCTCTGCTCTCAGAAACCGGACGGCACGGAAGGCTGGTTAACAGCTGTGGTGGGAGCACAGGCAGGTTCAGAAGGGAGCACTGCCAACGGCAAGGGGGACTGCACGGTAGCCTTGTCTGAGCCAGGAATTATCATCCACCCCTCTGAATTCTTTTTTTTAAAAAGATATTATTTATTTATTTTTTAGGGAGGGAGAAAGAGAGGGAGAGAAGCATCAGTGTGTGGTTGCCTCTCATGTGCCCCCGAATGGAGACCTGGCCCACTATCCAGGCAAGTGCGCCGACTGGGATTGAACTGGTGACCCTTAAGTTTGCAGTCCAGCCCTCAATGCCCTGTCACACCAGCCAGGCCCCCCGTCTCTTATTCCACAAGTTATGGGGGCACTTACTAACACTCAGGCATTTATTTAATCCCTTTTGTATATGTGTGAGTTTGTCCTTGGTACTCCATTGTGAAACTCCATTGACGGAGAAGCGTCCACGCGTTGATCTCCCTCAGAGACCTGGGCAGACTTTAACTATGTCTGTCAGCGTTCACTTGCTGTTAGGCACTTGCAGTGCACACATGAAAAGGAATCTGACTTACTGGAAATATCTAGAGGCTATTTGTGAGGCAGGACTGGAACGGTAATGTGACAGCTAAAGAGCAAGAGGCAAACAGAGCTTATGTCAGGGCCTCCTAAACCTGGATGCGAATAAGGAGAATGGAGCCTGCCAGGTGGGTACACAAGTTGTCCTTGATTCCAAGCTCTTTTGTACTGGGGATTGAAAGGCTAAGAAAGTAGCTCATCTGTGGATAATCCACTCTGGATAAAAATATGAAATACCTGAATTTACAAAAGGCTTTCTGGCCTTCTCAAAAGATCCACTAAGTTGCAGAACACTCCATTGTGCACTCAGACTTACTATGCTTTCTGTGGGGCTTGACTGAGTTCACAAGCCTTTCACGCCTGCGATCCCGGCTGATTTCACCGCTGCGCGATTCTTTGGGGACATCACTGTGCTCAGTGTAAGATGAGAAAACTGAGGCCCAGAGAAATAAATGACTTTGTAGCAAACACAGAGAGTGGAAGATAAATCCAGAGCTCCTGCCTGCCAGGAGTCTGATGCCAACGTACTCTTTTTCCTGAACCAGCACTGTTTTCTTCTGCTGGTTCCGCCGCTGCCACCAACACCACCCTCAATGGGGTGTCCACCCCTGCGGGCACTGGGACATGAGATCTTGTCCACGTAACATGACTGCAGAGTGAGCGCCAGTTACACCCACTTTATAGGAGCAAAAACAGAGGGTACAGAGGTGAATGGTCTTGCTAGAGACCCTGAGTTTGCAGGTGACACAACACGAACACAATCTCAGGTCTGAAACCTGACTTCAAACCTCATGCTCAATGATTAGATAATGCTGGCTTCTCTGCTCTTTCAGGCTCCTGGCAGAACTGAAAGTTTAGTCACGGAATAAAATATTCAAAATAAAACACTTGCCTGGCTATATTCTCTTATATTTTCCTATACTGTTAATCAGCACATATACTTTTGTAATCTCACATCAACAGAAGTACTCTTGAGCCAAGTCTTATGAACCACGTGCATTGTGAAAAATGTCACAAATGACGTCAGAAAGGATGGTTTTGGGTTCTATGTTGCTTTCTCCATCCACGTTTTGTGGAAGTGGTGAGGCTGAACTGGACCCCCAGAACCCTGGCGGAACAAAGCTTTCCACCACTGACCTGTGCACGTTTTCCATGGCGGCCACCTCAGCCAGCGCCGCCAAGCTGAAGAACGCAGACACCGCCGGCATCTCGGGAGTGCTGCTCCGGGTCTCGGCGGCCTCGGTGCCGTGTGCGCGCTCCTCGCTGCAGCCCGTCTCGGTCACCTTAGGGAGGCGCCGGTGCAGTTGCTCCTTTGGTTTGTCATCTGCAACAAAACGGAATTCCATCACAAGAGGATCCCTCTGTTCTCTCCAGTGAAAACTCTGCACCAGACAAGTGAAATGAGTTAATACTCTACTGTTCACTTTTGTCACCCATCAAACAGTAAGGCTTTTATAGAGTTTCTTCTTCCACGGTCACAAAACTCTTTGTTAAGCTCAACTGCAACTATGGGCAGCACTGCCCTGATGCTGAGCTAAGAGATCTGTTTTATTTAAGGTCAAAGAACAGGTCAGTCTTGGAGAAGGAAAAATGGGCTTTGGCCAAAATAAAACCCAAGGGACTTTGGCAGAGGGGCCCGTGGGCGCTGGGAAAGGGCCCTTAAAAACCCAAATGGCCCATTATTTATGATGAAGCCGTAGCATGCCCTGCCCTGAACACTCAGTGTGTACTGTCACCGACACGCAGGGCAGCCAACACTAATCCCAGTGACATCCCAGTTGTTGCTTTTGTTCTCAAGACCTACTGAAAGAAAGACACAGGGCCACGCGTGTGTTGGAAATGGGTCCACTTTCTTTATTATGTAGCCATGACAGAGGACCAGGGATTATCATGGTTTTATAAACATTTCAACTATAGAAAATAATTAATAAAGGCAGAAATGCCATATATTAAATGAACATGAAAGAGCTATGTGCTTTACTTTATGAAAGAGAGTTATTTTCTAAAACCTTTCACTCTTTCTACAAGGAAAAATGAGGCCATAATCATTTGCGCGTACACACACACACACGCACACACGCACACACACACACACACACACACACAGGAAAGGCGGGGGGGAGGGGGGCTGCTGGACTGAATACTAGGAAAATTAGATTCTAGCCTTCATCCTACTTCTGTTTGGTAGTTCAAAGCATTCAAAAACAAAATCCTGCCTCTTTGAGCTTCATCTCTTACCTGACAGGGTGAAAGTGGGGATCTTTGACATGCTTTATGGCTCTAACAATGCAGATGTGCAAAAAGGGAAAAGTGCACATTTGCTGCCTGGCCTCTATCTCAGCAAACGGTGAATCTCTATAAACAACTATATTAATCTAAAGCAGATATTTATAAATCTCACTCTCAGAAACTCTTGTTTAAACATTTTTTCCCCCTACTTACAGAATTATGGACCTTTGATCTTTTTCTGGAAATTGGATTAGGATGAGGGGAGGGACTTCTTTCAGGGCTGACAGAACGAGATGCTAGAGTTGCTAAAAGGCAGAAAAGGAACAGCTAAGACCGCTAACGCCTCGCTGGAGCAGCAGCCCCTGGAGTTGAGGGAGGATCCTCAGACCCCACTCCGTAACTGGGGCCCATCAGGTGATTCTGCTGCCACGGAGACCACCAGGAACAACGAAGAGACCCAGACCACAAGTGAAAATGGGGAAATTTACTGTAAGTTAAGAGTTGGTTAAAGATGAGCTCAGAGAACTCAAGAGACCAAGAAGCATGCTCAAGCTCCTTTGGTGGTCTGAATCAGTCTTACAGGAAGAGCTGGATGTTTTCAAAGGTGCCTTAACTCACTGGTTTAAATACCCAATAATCTGGCTTTTGGTGACTTGAGCAGTGAACCGTGGAGAAATACTGATTCACCCAGTATTTTTAAAAGCCTAGGATCTTTGGGAATTTACTTAACCAAGACTGTTTCTGTGCATGCTGAGAAAGAGAAGAAGAAGCTGACAGTCCTAAAAATTACCTTTCCTTTCTAGGAATTCAAGATATGCTCTTGGAAAACGGCTATAATTTTATGACATGGACTAAAACATGGGCATTTGGAAGTCTGTAGAAAACAAGTTCTTAAGCAGATCCAGAAAGAGAAAATGCCGCCGTGACAAACCCACAGAACAGACCTGTTTCTCAGCAAGGGCCCTCAGTTGGCGTAGAGTCATTTGCTGGCCAAAGTGGCCATGAGCTGCTTGGTCTGGTTTTCTCTGCCTAATGCTCCCTTTTCTTACCCAAAGTACCTCCTGCTGGTGACACCCGGCCATCTGCTGTCCTGACCAGGTGTGTGATCTTGGTTTTCCTTGCTTTTCTCTTTTGGCTGCCCACCAGGGGTTCTTGCGTTGCTGTTGGCTCTGGAGTGTTGGGAATGGATGGGGCATTTTTAACCTTATAAGCAGGCTCTGTGGTGTTTTTGTCTTCTGTAAATATGGCTGAAATAGGACAAACCATATATAGTTACACACAAAAACACAAGGCACCAACATTGCTCTCGGAAGGAAACATTTCTGAATGTCTGACTCATCTGAATGGAAAACTTACACTCAGAGTTTTCAAAGTATTGATGGGGAAAAAAAATAAAACAATGCCCATAATTTTAAACAAATATATTTATTTATATTTTCTTTGATAGATTTAAGTACAGAGGATTTAGATGCCCTCTCTCTTTTAATAGAATATTGAACACCAAGAGGCCACTGGAGTTAACACTTTCTAAACGTTCAGATCTTGCAGGTTAGTGGAGAGGATACTATCTGAAAATCTGTATAAATGGTGTCCCAAAGGACCACCATTTCTACCTGTGGTCAGGGTCCCTATCTGAGATCCTTATGGCAAGCTGATCCAAAGAAGGTGATGGGGGAAACTTCTCTTCTTCTGAGGACACTGAGATTAAACATGTGCTTCTTAAAGTTAGAGTGATCACTGAGATGGTTGCTTTCAATCACCAAGTTGGACTGATCAGAACAAGAAGCTGTTTGTGAGGACTGGCCTTCTCACTGACTGCTCAGTAAGGACCTAACATACATTGGTGAAGCCTGAACATAATGAAACCCTCTATTTGCTAAATTCTAGGATCAGGTGAATGTGCTTAGTGAGATAATTTAAAGAAGCACCATTCGTCAGCAGGGTTCCTTGAAAAGTTTAATTTTAGGTACCCTTAATTCTAACTGATTATCAGTAGATCATTTAATAGCACACACTTGAATCCTAAATACAACAGTCAAGAGTCAGGGACACATTTGCCACCAAAGACTTGCTCCCAGTTCAAAGAGTTTGGAAGTGCTTGTGTCTCATACAGTCACTTCCTTAGGAGCTCGTCTCCCTCCCTTTTCCAAAACGAGACAAGAATATGCAGATATTCGTATGGGAAACACTGAGGAGTACATACACGCAGTCAGGTTTCATGACGGGGACTTTTTTTTATTCCAGTGGCTACAGGTCTCTTGGGAAGGGAAGAGATGCATCTTTCCATTGTTTAACTATCCAACCTCTCTCTCGCATTTTTAGAGATTTTATTTATTTCTTTTAGAGAGAGCAGGAGGGAGGGAGAGACATCACTGTGTGGTTGCCCCTCGCTCTCTCCCTACTGGGGGCCCGGCCTGCAACCCAGGCTTGTGCCCTGACTGGGAACCGAACCAGTGACCCTTTGGTTTGCAGGCTGGTGCTCAATCCACTGAGCCACACCAGCCAGGGCTAACTAACTATCCAGTCTCTTAAGACAGGCACAGAAATTGTTTGTGACAAAGAGGGGAGCGTGGCTCAAGAAATCAAAGTCTGACATGACGAACTCCATGCAAACTAAACCTGGACGGTAACTGAAAGTGCTTCTCAGAGGAGGGGGTGCGGGCAGACATTGGAAACAAGAATATGTACAACATGGCAAGAAAAAAAGCTGTAATAGGAGAACAGGGAGAATAAAGGTGTGAAAAAGTGCACTGTTCATATAAATACTTGCACAGGCTTCATGTAAAATTTTTACTCTAGCTCTCTAATGGGTTTAGTTAGATATATCCTTGAGAAGGGAGGGCCAAGAATTTGTAAAATCTTTGCCCTCAAGGGGTTGACTCCAGGCTTCCCATTCCAAAACAGGTGGGAAATAATTTCGGTTACATCAAAAGAAAGAATATAAAGCATAAATCATAACATAATTTGGGGCCTGGCCTTACCTCAATGTTGCCTAATAGATGGCTGTGTGGGGACAGGCTTAAGATAATTGTTATTTATTTATTTTTTAAAATGCACTACTTGGCAAGGCTCCCAAACACCTTTTCAAGCAAATAATCAACAACTGGAAAAAAGGCTCCTTTTAAGTTATAGACCTATCCTCAGGTCAAACAGTCTTAGCATACTTATACTTTGGTATTTAGCATAACACAGGTCAGTGGTAATATAGATTTAACTTTTTTTTCAGTTTGAACTTCAATAAAGGCTACATAAAAGCAAAACAAAAGATGATTTGGTTGGAAACACTCCAACAACGTTTCATGACTCTGCATTAGCCTCGAAACTCAAAGCCTCCTATAGGTTACAGAAGCCCAAATCTGAGTTCACAATGAGAATCACGTCACCTCTACTGGGTATTCACAAGCAAGCTTCAACATTTCCAGTGTCTGATCCAGACGCACGAGAGGAGGTCCTTCTGATTACAGAGTTGTCTCATTCACCTCTCCAGCCGATCACCACATTGTAGATGTACCTTCCAGAAAAAACATTGACCTTTCTCCTCTTCCTCTTCCCAGAAAACCCAGAACTTGTGGAAATAGGGGTATAGCAAGTTCCAAAGAGGAGGGACGCTTAATGAAAGAAAGAACCAAGGAGGTCAAAGAGAAGGCACGGACAGAAAGGTCATTGGGGGAGGGAAATGACACAGTCATAGAGAATCCTTGATTCTACTCAAGACCTGTAAATTCACTAATTGTGGGACCACAGGTCTCAGTTTCTTCCTGTAAAGATGCAGTCTGGACTGGATTAGCTCTGAAGGAGTCCCCAAGCCCTAAAGTTCTTTTCATTTCACCATATAGCCCGGATTCAGAGTCCTGATCAGGGGAAAACAAGTCTCCAGCCCGCTCCAGAGGCTCAAGGCTCGGAAAGAGTACTCCCCTGATAGAGTAGATGGCTGTCTAAACACTATACTGTACACCTGCAACTAGCACAAAAAACAG
This sequence comes from Micronycteris hirsuta, assembly GCA_004026765.1. Lineage (NCBI taxonomy): Eukaryota > Metazoa > Chordata > Mammalia > Chiroptera > Phyllostomidae > Micronycteris > Micronycteris hirsuta. The sequence continues at coordinate 38,407 of PVJI01003655.1, forward strand.
TAATGCTGAATGTCAACTCTAACTGAAAAAAAAAAAAAATGAAAAAAGAGTAGTCCCTTGACTAGGACTGTTAAGATTTTTTGTTTTTGGTAAGCCTTCAAATGGTTTCATTTCTATTCAATGCTTACTCCTTTCCCTGTGTCTTCCAGATGAGTTGGTAAACATGCAATAGGAAAACCAAGGGATGGCTGCAAAAGGACTGCAAATGGGAGGTAGAGTTTAGGCCTAAGAGTGTATCAAAACTAGAGGAAGCCCAGAAACCAGCGTGCGAGGAGCCAGAGGGGAAAGGCAGGCCGGCTAGCAGATGCCAGCAGTCAGCAAGGCCTGGAGGACATGCGGGCTGAAGCGAAGGAGTAAGGGACTGAATCAGGTTGCCGACTAAGTGGCAAAAACAGAGAATAAAGCAAGTTCTGACAAATCACTGAGAAGGAGGCAATGCCGCTGCTGCAGATGCTGTCTCCTCTAAACCCACTGTCAGATCAAGAAGCAACTGTGGGCCCTGCAGACTGAAATGGATGCGGCATACGATCTTGCTAGAGCTTGGAGGAAGAGTTAAGAGTGACCACGACCCCATGCTTTGACCTAAGAGTTAACCCCAGAACATCCTGTCGATAATTGACTGGGGGCCAAAAGCATCGACAACCTTCAGGGTCCGCACTTGGGGAGAGCCCTCCTCCCCAAGACAGAAAAACAGGTGAGGCAAAGTCAGAGACATGAGCTGTCTGGGACAGGAGAGGAGACCTGACTCGAGCAACACCAGCAAACGCTTGGTGGTGAGGGATAGGAAAGAGAAAAAGCTTAGAGACAGGAGAAAGCATGAAGTTGAGTATCAAGGCAGCAGGCAGGTTCCTTTTTTTCTCCCTGACAAACTAATGTAAATGTGAGAAAAGAAAGGTTTTTGTCGCCTAAAAACAAATTAAGTCATTTCTCTTTCGGCTTGTAATTGAACACACAAACCCACCCAAGCACTGCAGAACAAGTCCGCAGGGCTAGCTTCGACACTCCGCGATAATCATGACACACTTGGAGCGTGTCACTGGAGAGGGATAATGTGAGCGCACTCCTGGAGCAACGTTAGGCATGTGGCAGTAACAGGCTCTTGTTTTCCAAACCCTACTCCCAAAATGGGGAGTAAGTTTTCGGTATTGTACCCCAGGAGACCACTAGAGTGCTACAGAGTCATGAATTCACATTCCAACTAGGGGAATCAACTTGCGCTGAAATTATCACAGCCAAATCCGGAATCTCATTGCCTTTGGTTGTTCTCCCGTGAGCTGAAAATGTAGTCAGAAGCTGACTGGAACACAGGAAAAAGAATCAAATAAATGAGCCTAATCTAAGATCCCCGGAGACCTTGCTGAAGTTTATAGCAACTATTTTGGACTGAAAAAAGAGATCAAGTAAGCCTGAGTGCTCTGGCTCGTGTTTGAAAACCTAGCTATAAACCAGATTCATCTCCTCAGTAATTAGATGTGTTGCAAAGAAACTAATCTTATGGAGATCGCTAGCTTGAGGTTTTTGATTTTCTTTTCTTATAGGATACCAATTATAATTTTAATATCCGAGCCGAATAGGGGACATCTACAGATATGCCTGAAAAATTCAAACTGTAGCAGCCAATGCGCTTCAGTGGACAGACCAGTGGTTTCTCCCCTTCCTGCTTAGGTTGGTCAGTCTTCAATTCCTTATCATGTATTAGGCCTTCCTTAATTTGTTGCTGTCAAGATTCGTTTTCAGTAAAAAAATATATGTAAAAGTCCTCTGGAATCAGTAATGTGATATTAAGTATTAATTACCATCATCATTTTTATTACCTCTAGACATCTTAATCTAGCTTCAGCATGAACACGACACCATCAACTGGTGGAAAGATAAACGAAGTGACGGGTAGGTTGTCTTGGCTTATCTGAACATTTTATCCTTCATTCTAAACTATAAGCAATCTTTTTTTGTGATCTGCTAAGTTTCGAGAAATAGTTTAGTGATTTTGAATTTTAAAAGCATGGGGGAAAATGCTTAAAAGAGATTATAAGCTTAGTATTTAAACCTCAGATGTGATTACTAAGCACCTAAAGATTTCTGATATTTTGGAAAAAAAATACAAATTGCAATCCAATTATACTTGGGATGACGCAAAGGGCACAGAGAACTTTAAGTCTTCTACTTTAACAGAAGCCAGGACCAGTGAGCAGCTGAGTAGCTTCAGCTGAATCAACATTTCTATTACCACATCAACTACAAACGACGCCTGTCTGACCTCTGCCTAGGGCGGCTCACACATGCTACAGTTATCCTGATTACAGTTCCATTTTCTTAAATTTTTACACTCTCATAATTAAAGTTTTAATAAGTAGTGATGTGGCCATAGGTGAGAGACAGGCTGAAGTAAAGAGCTAATTCACAAAATATATAGTTTATCACCCAAACAGGTAAATGTAGGGGATGGGATGAAAATAAGTAACAAGAAGAGGTCAAGTTAAATTACTGGTAATTTCCAATGCTCGAACCAATTCCTTTTTTCAAACTGGCTGCGTAAAAAGAATTTGCACTCTACACGAAAGGACAGGTAATTTTCAGTGCATGCTCTCCAAAGTTCTGTTCCACATATATTAATCATAAGTATAATTAAATATCGCCAATAATAACTCTATTTCCAACTAAACCCTTAGGATTACCCAGAAGACTCAAAATTGATTTACTTTTCTATTCCCAAAAGGGCAGAAAACCAGGGCTTCAGAATTAACCTACTTTCAGCAACACACCACCCACTCGAGATATCACAGTAATAAAATCATCAAGTGTTAGAGGGGAAATGAAGTTTATGGTTCATGTATGATCATACCTCATCACTCACCCCAGCCCTAGTAAATGCATCACATATACACTTAGTACCAACATGCACAGTGAGTCTGAGTGAGGTAAGCAATCTGTCCTGCTGAAGAAAGCTTAGTGACGAATCTGAGACTAGTACCCAGGTTTCCTAATTCCTACCTAATTCGTCCTTTCTACCCCACTGCCATGCTATGATAACTCATTTTATATGAGTTAGGGTTTTCACTGTTTAAAAAACAAAGTATTAGAGCAGTATCATTTCAAAAAAAAGTGCTGTGGTCTTAAATGCCTCCTTTAGATTCCTCTTCTAGTTCACCAGTGCCTCGCATTTATGCAATCTGTGTAGAATATATTTTTAAAATATACAAGAGCTACGGTGTGTCAATTTTAGGATGTCAGAATTTAATGCTGAGAGCAGAGCAGCAATTCACACTTGTTTTGCCAGATAAGTGCAGAAGTAATACTTCACAGAGGCTGCGATGTGAGCTAACAGGTCAGAAAACAGACGTGCTGGCCTTTTCTGCAAGGTAAATGGTGTAAAGGCAGGCGTGTGGCTCACAGGGGCTGTGCCTGCCGCACAGAAATATTCTTCGTGTTTATAATGAACTCAAATCCGAATGCTTTTTATAAATAACTTTAAAACATGAGCATTTCTGGTAAATGATTTAGGCTGAATGTGCATTTTAGTGTTTTTCTCCTCTTTAGAAAAGGAATGAGAGCGTATTTGGGAGTCCAGAGACGTCGGCTATTCATTAAGTTCCCCTTTCTGGCCAGAAGTAAATCAAAGAGGTTGAACTGGATGCCCTCGAAGATCCCTTCCAGTTTTCAAATTAATCAACTCCCTCCTACGCAACTCCAGCACTACAAAAACGGTCAGCTCTTTCAACCTATCTACAACGGAAAACAGGGAATCCTGGGGAAGAAGGGAAGGACGGCCCCTTAGCCGTCACAGAAATGAACATTCACCTCAGGGTTCAATATTTAATAGAAACTAGATAACATCACAAATAAATACGATGTGAGAAATTCTGAAATAAGATTGACACCTAGGGCCTGTAACATTACACTGGTCTTATACGGGCCTTTTTCTGGCTACACATAAGCCTCAGGAGCATTCCACTTAAACATATTTGCAGGTACTGGGAGGCCGGTTAGAAAAAGAAGTGCAGGCCAGGAAGCAAGTCCACAGGCTGCTGTGCCCAGCCCACCAACACAGCCCATGACGGCCCTCTTCCTGACCACCTAAGCATCTGCCTGCAACACCAGCGGCAAAGCTAAATAGTTTTAGTTACGAAAAATCTGGTTAATGTGGCTCAAAGATTACAAACCCCCCTTTGATAAATTAAACTCCATATGACACACTGCCTGACCCTGAGCAGGGTCAAAAATATATCAGTTTTGATTTGAAAATTTAAAATAACCTAATTACGAACACTCAGGTCTAACGCTGTTGGTTGAGCCCATATAAATTACACCTTTTAAAACCTATTAAAATTGTGCCATTTCCAGCACAGATGACCTGAAACGATACTATGACTGCTGCTTTTCTTTACCTTCTGCAGGGTGAATGGCATCCAAGAAGAATTGCTTGTTTGACCATTTATCCCCACTTCCTGAAAACAATGACAGAAGAGGAAAGTGAAACTCTACTCCTAGAACAGATATACACATTGTAAAAATAAGACAATATACAAAACAACTTAAATAAAAAGCATTATCACACAAATAAAGCAGAATTTCATTTCAACTATTTAATTCTCAAAACTGCATTTGCCAACTAAAATACTCGGCTACACAGAAAATGGATCAAAAATAAATTTACCTTTTTTTATAATACATTGTTGGATAAATTCTATGACTTCAATCAAAACATTATGAATATGAGTTAAAAGGGAATGATACAAGCTCACATTTTACCTAAAGAGTAATGTTTCTCCACTGGAGGCAGAGAAAAAAAAAAAAAAGACATTAACATACAGAACCAAATGAAGAGATTGAAGTGGAGGTGTAAATAAAACCCAAAGGAACACACAGGAATACACAGGCACTCGTGTATACACATGGGAGACAGCTGCATTTTAAGCCTCATCCTAGAAACATGAAAGGCTTCACATCTGGCCATGCAAGTAGGATGCAAATGGGCTCAAAAGAGCAGGGTCATGGTGGTCACCACACTGACATGCAGGGAGACGCTAAAGAAAGCCTGGCTCCCAGGACACCGGGCTGTTCTGAACGAAATGGGGAGACTTATCTTTCCTGTGACAGAAGAATGGGTGCCCTGAACTATGAGAAGGAAAAAACCTTCAGATGAGCCTCTATGAGGGTTCAAGGGCCCATCAGGATCATAACAATGACACAGATGTTCAGGGTAAAAGGAGGGGAGAGGGCAATACATCTCTAGTGCTCTCTGGAAGTAACAGTTCTGTGACTGAAGGAGGTACAAAGAAGAGACTGGCAAACGATGAAGTATATAGTTGGGGAAAAAAGGAGGTTACGATTTAGGAGTGAAATCCTCCTTGACAAGAATCCTCAAGTGTCAGAAAAAGTACAGAAACCGTGGGACTTCTGTGATTATGAAACTGGTAAGTTTCAGGAGGTAGGAAACTGTGGTCCTGGTAGGAAGGCTGCCAAACATGAGAAAAAGAGAGTAGTCAAAGAAAGTAAGTGGATAAAAGAGCTCAAGAAAACTAAATTACAAAATGCACCAAAATACAGATGAGAAAAAGCAATTTTCGGTTTCATATGGAACTCCGAAAAGAGAGACAAATACGGGATTTGAGTAGAAATCCAAGGAGATCTCTCTTTGCCATTAGCTGTAGAATCTGGAAATAACAAACACATCTGCATCAGGAGCTGATGACATTGAAGCAAGCGAAGGGGGGGAAGGCACAGCCGGTGCGCAGAAGCATTACTCAAAGGTGACTTCACAATGGAGGTGGCCAAGAAACCTTAATGGAGGATGGAAGGCACCAATACCTTTTTCTGGAACATTAGGCTTCTCCTTTTTGTGCTTATATTTGCTGACAATTTTGTGGAATAAATTCTTTTTCTGAGACTGGAAAGGACCTACAGACAATATTAATATAAATATATTTTAAATTCACAATGTTCCATAAAACAGTACTGTGTTTCTAAGTAATTACACCCTCCTCCCATCTGTGGAATAAGCAAACTGAGTCGGAAGAAGCGTCACCCTGAGTTGTTACTCATGTAACTAGTGCTCAGCCTCCTTTAGGCTCATATAAAACCCAGCGAGATTTTCCTTCAAAACGTATTGGGCAGAAGCCTCCATTAGGGCTAGGACTCCCTCAGCAGAAACTACAGATTTAGTGACTAAAGACAGACCACAGCTAGTAACAGCGGGGTAGCTGCAGTCTGTAACAAAGAAAAGGTTTTATTTTCGATTCCTAAACATCATGAAGAAAAGGACGACAGACATTTCATCTCCTGAACTACTGACTTTCACAAGGACAGCACTTTCAGGATCACCGTTGGCCTGATAGCATTAGATAGTTTTCTGTCCTGTTCTGAGGATATTCTAGGAAGAAAAAAGTGATTTAAAAATAGAAAAATATTTGCCCCCCTCCCTTTTTTCCAGTGAGTGGAGAAGCTTCAGATTATATCTTAGTTTTCTCAGACAGAGAAAACAGAAGTGTGATTTTTCAGTTCCCAATCAGAAATGCCAGCAATGGCACTGACCTCCCCAAGGTAGGTTATTTCTATACTTTGTTGACACGCCTATGTAAAACTGACAACCATTTAAATAACTTCTGTTCCCTCCCCTTTAAATGGTAATAATAACAGTGTCCAATTCACAGGCTTGAAGGGAGAGGAAAACCACTAGAAGCTCTATAAACCGCCCTTGCTCTACCTACCACCTACCAGTACTGCACCACATGCTCCCCCTTCCCAGGGCAAACCAGGCGCCTGTCTAAAGTACACTAGTCAACGGCTTTTATACCCACAGATAACTGGCAACTACTATCATTTTGGGAAATTTTTACCACTTCAAGATAAATTCCGTATCCTTTAGCTATCACTCTTTCCTATAATTGCATCCCCCCATCACTAAGCAATCACTAACCTCCTTTCTCTATTTTCTAGAAACCCAGAAATTTCATTTAAATGAAGTCACATAATATAGTCTTTTTTTATCTGTATTTTTTCACCTGGAATAATGTTTGCGAGGCTTATCCATGTTGTAGCACGGACCAGTATATTTCAGTCCTTTTTAAGGTTGAACAACATTCCATTATATGGCTCTACCACATTTTGTTTTTTTGTCAGTTAATGTACATTTGAGGTGTTTCTACTTTTTGGCTATTATAAATAATCCTGTTATAAGCAGCCATATGCGAGCTTTTGTGTGGATGTGCTCTTTCTTTCAGACATAGACTTAGGAGTGTTATCGCTAGGTCCTAGGATGACTGCACATTCAACCTTTCTGAGGAACTGTCAGACTAGCATCCTCATCAACACCAACACGCTCTACTAACGCTTATCTGCCTTTTCAGTTACAGCCATCTCAACTGAAGTGGCATTTCTCTCATAGTGGTTTTGATCCGCATTTTCCTGCTGACGAACACAAGCATTTTTCATGTGCTTACTGGCCATTTGTATACCTTCTATAGGGAAACATCTATTCAAATAGATGAGGAAAATTGCCTATTTTTAAATTGTCTTCTAGAGTTGTAAGTTTTTTATATGCTATAGGTAAAAGTTCCTCATCAGATATGTGATCTGATATTTTCTTTCATTCTCTGGGATGTTTTTTTACTTTCTTATTAGTGTCCTTTGAAGCACACGTTTTAAGTTCTGATACAATCCAATGATGTATTTTGTTTTTTGCTGCCTGAGGTTTTGGGTATCATAGCAAAGGATCCATTGCCAAATCTGAGGTAAGATTGACCCCAATGTTTCCTTTGAAAATATTTACAGATTTAGTCTTATGTTTAAGTCTTTGATTCATTTTGAGTTAATTTATAAGGGCCCAATTTCATTATTTGGAATATGCATACCCAGTTTTCCCAGCACCATTTTTTGAAAGGAACAAGTCTTGGCATCCTTGTTGAAAAAATCTGTTGACCAATGGATATACAGGTTTATTTCTGGACCCTCAATTCTATTCCACTGACCTCTGTCTATCTACCACACTGTCTTATTTCCATTTTTATAGCCAGCTGTGAAATTAAGAAGTATCCTGGCTCTTCCAAATGCCTCGCAATTTCAAATTAAATTTAGGATCATTTGTCAATATCTAGAAACGAAACAGTGTTTCCATCTTAACAATGTTAAGTCTTCTGAATCAGAACCTGGGAGGTTTTTCCATTAGATCATCTTTCTTTAAACAATGTTTTGTAAGCTTTCAATGTGTTACACATCTAAGTACTTTAATCTTTTTTTTAAAGACTTTATTTATACCACAGTGCATTTTTTCGGATTTCTTTTACTTTTTTTCTGAGTCAAGGAGAACAAAACCAAACAGTTACAGTCTTGACAGCCTATTTTAATAATCAACCAAAGATACTATACTTAGAAATTCAATCTTCTGTAATTTTCATTCCTGACAACTGAGTTTTCCAATCAAGTTCAATAACAAAATGTTTCATTTATATATTTTTTTTCATTTAATCTTCATTGTATTTTTCCCCATTACCATTTAGTCCCCTTATAGTCCCTTATACCCCCTCCTCCCAGCAGTCACCACACTGTTGTCCATGAATCCTTTTTCCTTTGTGCTCGGTCCCTCCCCCCCAACCTTCCCCTACCCCAACTAGCTGCCATCTGCTTTCCATCTATGCGTCTGTTTTTGTTTTGTTTGTTAGTTCAGGTTTTTCATTAGATTCCACAAAACAGGAAAATCATGTATTTGTCTTTCTCTGACTGGCTTATTTCACTTAGCATAATGTCTCCAGGTCAATCAATATAGTTGCAAAGGGTAAAATTTTCCTCTTTTTTATGGATGACTAGTATTCCATTGTGTAAATGTCCCATAGTTACTTTACCCACTCGTCTGTTGATGGACACTTGGGCTGCTTCCATATCTTGGACGATTGTAAATCATGCTGCATTGGACACAGGGGTGTTTGTGTTCTTTTGAATTAGTGGTCTGGGTTCCTTCAGATATATTCCCAGAAGTGGGATTGCTGGGTCAAAAGGCAGACAGATCCATTTTAAATTTTTTGCGGTATCTCCATAGTGCTTGCACCAGTTTGCATTCCCACCAATACTGCAAAGGGGCTCCCCTTTCTCCACATCTTCACCAGCACCTGTTGTTTGTTGATTTATTGATGATAGCCACTGACAAGTGTGAGATGGTATCTGATTGTGGTTTTAATTTGCATTTCTCTGATGATTAGTGACACTGAGCATCTTTTCTTAAGTCTACTGCCCACCTGTATGTCCTCTTTGGAAAAGCCTATTCAGGTCCTTCGCCCATTTTTAAAAAATTGGATGGTTTGGTTTTTGCTGTTGATGTCTATTAAGTTCTTTATAAGTTTTGGGTATTAAGCCTTTATCAGATATATCAGTGAATATGTTCTCCCATTCTGTGGGCTGTCTTTTCATTTTGTTGATGGTTTCCTTTGCTGTGCAAAGTCTTTTTAGTTTGACGAAGTCCCATTTGCTTATTTTTCTTTTATTTCTTTGCCTGAAAAGATATATTGGATAAAAAATTGTTGTTGCCTATGTTTTCTTCTATGTTTTTTATGGTTTTGGGTCTAACATTTAAGTCCTTGATCCATTTTGAATTTATTGTGTGTGATGTAAGGAGGTGGTCTGGTTTCATTTTTCAGCATGCATCTGTCCAATCTTCCCAACACCATTTATTGAATAAAGTATCTGTAGGCCATTGTATGTGCTTGCTTCCTCTATCAAATATTATATGACTATAAAGGTGTGGGTTTATTTCTGGGCTCTCTATTCTGTTCCATTGATCGGTGTGAGTGTTTTTATGCCAGTACCATGCTGTTTTGATTACTATGGCTTTACAGTATACTTTCATATTAGGTAGCATGATTCCTCTATATTTGCTATTCTTTCTCAGGATTGCTGTTGCTATGCACAGCCTTTTGTGGTTCCACATAAATTTTTGTTCCAGTTCTGTGAAATACGTCATTGGAATCTTGATAGGAACTGTGTTGAATATATAGTTTGCTTTGGGTAGTACAGACATTTTAATGATGTTAACTGTTTCTATCCATGAACATGGTATGTGTTTCCACTTATTTGTATCTTCTTCAGTATCTTATAGTTTTCTGAGTACATATCTTTTACATTCTTGGTTAGATTTATTCCTACGCATTTTTTCTTTTTGAAGCAATTGTGAATGGGATTGTTTATTAAATTTCCTTTTAATTCATTATTGGAATATAAAAATGCAACTGATATCCTGCTACTTTGCTGAATTAATTGATCAGTTCTAGCATTTTCTTGGTGGAATCTTTGGGGTTCTCTATGTACAGTATCATGTCATCTGCAAATAAAAGACAGTTTTACTTCTTCCTTTCCAATTTGGATGCCTTTTATTTCTTCTTCTTGTCTGATTGTTGTGGCTAGGACCTCTAGTACTATCTTGAATAAGAGAGGTGAAAGCAGACATCCCTGTATTGTTCTTGATCTTAAGGGGAAAACTTGTAGTTTTTGCCCATTGAGTATAAATGGTCTTTATTGTATCTAGTTATGTTCCCTCTATTCCCACTTTGCAGAGCGTTTTGATCCTAAATGAGTGCTAATTTTATCAAAAGCTTTTTCTGTACCTGTTGATATGATTAGGTGCTTTTTATCCTTCATTTTGTTTACATGGTGAATCACGTTTATTGATTTGTAAATGGTATATCAACATTCCCAGAATAAATCCTACTCGATCATGGTGTATGATCTTTTTGATGAATTGTTGCATTCAGTTTGCTAATACTTTGTTGAGGATTTTAGCATCTACATTCATCAAGGGTACTGGCCTGTAATTTTCTTTTTTTGTAGTGTCTTTATCTGGTTTTGGAATTAGGATAATGGTGGGCTCATAAAATGAGTTTGGGAGCCTTCCCGCCTCTTGAATTTTATGAAATAGTTTGAGGAGAGGTGTTAGTTCTCAGAATGTTTGGTAAAATTCACCTGTGAAGCCATCTGGTCCAGGACTTTTGTTCACTGGGGAGTTTTTTTGATTACTGCTTCAATTTCATTAGATGTAATCTGTCTATTCAGATTCTCTGATTCTTCTTGATTTATTTTTGGAAGATGGTATGTTCCTAGGAATTTATTCATTTCATAGAGGTTGTTCAGTTTTTTGGAATATAATTGTTCGTAACATTTTCTTACAATCTTTTTTGTTTCTTTGATGTCTGTTATTTCTCTTCTTTCATTTCTGATTTTATATATTTGAGTCCTTTCTCTTTTTTTCTTGATGGGTCTAGTTAAAGGTTTGTCAATCTTGTTTATCTTTTCAAAGAACCAGTTTTTGGATTCACTGATCTTTTATATCATTTTTTTAGACTCTATTTTGTTTATCCCTGCTCTCGTCTTTATTATTTCCTTCCTTCTACTCACTTTGGGCTTTGTTTGTTGTTTTTTTTTTCAAGTTCCTTTAAGTCTGAAGTTACATCACTTATTTGAGCTTTTTCTTGTTTTTTTCAGACAGGCCTGTAATGCTATGAATTTCCCTCTTAGGACTGCTTTCCCAGAGTCCCACCGATTTTGGATTGTTGTGTCCTCATTTTCATTTGTTTCAAGGTATCTTTTGATTTCTTCCTTCATCTTGTTGTTGACTCATTCATTGTTTAATAACATGTTATTTAGCTTCCATATCTTTGCATGTTTTTCAGTGTTCTTCTTGTGACTGATTTCTAGTTTCATAGCACTGTGGTCAGAAAAGATGCCTGATATCATTTCAATCTTCTTAATTTTATTGAGAATTGTTTTGTGTCCTAACTTGTAATATGTCCTAGAAAACATTCCATGTGTGCTTGAAAAGTGTATATATTCTGCTGCTTTGTGGTGAAATGCTCTGAAGTTACCAGTTAAATCCATTTGATCTAGCATGTCGTTTAAGGCTGCTGTCTCTTTTTTGATTTTCTGCCTGGAAGATCTATCTGCTGAAGTCAATGGAGTGTTAAAATCCCAACTATGACTGTATTTCTGTTGATTTCTCCCTTCTTGTCCATCAAGATTTGCTTTACACATTTAGGTGCTCCTATGTTGGCGGCGTAAAGATTTACTAAGTTTATATCCTCTTGTTGGACTGTTCCCTTTATGAGTATGTAGTGTCCTTCTTTGTCTCATACTACAGCCTTGGTTTTAAAGTCTACATTGTAGGATATAAGCACTGCTATCCCAGCTTTTTTCCCCTTCCATTTGCATGAAATATCTTTTTCCATCTCTTTACGTTTAGTCTGTGTGTATCATTCAATCTGAGATGGGTCTCTTGGAGGCAGCATATATATGGGTCTTGTTTTCTTATCCATTCAGCTACCCTCTGTCTTTTGGTTGGAACATTTAAGCTATTTACATATATGGTGATTATTGATACACATATGTAGAGCCATTTTATTGTTAGACTATTTTCCTCTTTTTTTCCCTCTTTTTCTCCTTCTTCTTCAAACAAGCCCTTTAACATTTGTTGAAGCACTAGTTTAGTGTTAAACTCCTTAAGCTTTTTCTTGTCTGAGAAGCTCCTTATTTCTCTTTTAATTTTCAGTGATAGCCTTACCAAGTAAAATAGCCTTGGTTGTAGATCCTTGCTTTCCATCACCTTGAATATTACACACCATTCCCTTCTGGCCTGAAATGTTTCTGTTGAGTAGCCAATCAGATGCCAGTCTACTTGGTAACCCCTTGTAGGTAAATACCTGTTTTTCTCTTGCAGCTTTTAGGATTCTCTACTTGTCTTTAAGCTTTGCCATTTTATTTATGATGTGTCTTGATACAGGTCTCTTTGAGTCCAACTTGTTGGGGACTCTCTGAGTTTCCTGGACTTGTGTGACTTTTTTCCTTCACCAGATTAGGGAAGTTTTCGGTCATTAATTTTTCAAATAGGTTCTCAATCCCTTGCTCACTCTCTTCTTCTGGTATCACCATGATGAGGATGTTGTTACACTTCAAGTTGTCGAATGTTTCTTAAGCTCGCCTCATTTTTTAAAATTCTTTTTCCCTTTTGCTGCTCTGCCCCAGTGTTTTTTTCTACCTTATCTTCCAAAACACTGATTCGATCCTCTGCTTCATCTAACCTATTGTTTATTCCTTCCAGTGAATTGTTTATCTCAGATATTGCATTCTTCATTTCTGACTGATCCTTTTTTATGGGTTGTATGTCTTTTTTCATGCTGTTGAGTATTCTTATAATCATTACTCTAAACGCTCTTTCCGATAAATTGCTTGCCTCCACTTCATCTAGTTCTTCCAGAAAATTCACTTGTTTTTTCCTTTGAGGTCTTTGTCTTCCCATTTTGGCTGGTTTGTATTTTCGGCCTTAGCTGTTAAACTAATCATCCACCAAACATTTCAATTGTTAATCTAATCAAGCTGTAATCTGCAACCTGGTGTAAGCATTACTGGGTGGGGCAGGGTAATTCCTGTCTCCTGTGGGCAGGGGTATTGCTTCTCCTCAGGCTGATGTCATTCAGAGAGGAGTGCTCAGCCTGGGAATGATGGCTCCTGCAGTTTGAGGAATGACTCAGCACAGGGATCCTGGTGGCTGTTCCTTCAGTTTTCTCCCTAGAGCCACCAACACCAGACTCTCAAGTGTATCTAATCAACTCTGCCCTCTGTTTGCTGGTGCTCAGGGTAAGTGGCTGCAAATGAAATTTTGTGATTTGGCCTTTTAAGAGGCTCTCTGTATCTCCAGCAGTCTCTCCCTGGCAGACAGAAATCCTACTGCTTTTTACAGGTGGGTGTTATCTGGAGTTCCTTTCCAGCTCTGATGCTGTAGGCTGGGGAGCTCAGCTTGGGGTTTTAGACTCCACACTTCTCAAGGGTAACTCCCCAGCAACTGAAATATCCCTGTGACACTTCAGCTGCTGCCCATGGGAGCCCAGCCAACCCTCTCGAGCCTCCTCTGCACTCCCTATCAGTCATGTTGTGGTGAAGTGGTTTGTTCTGTCTGTCCATGTCTATAAGGCTTCTCTCCAGCTAGCGTTCAACTGGTTATTCTCGATGATTTCTCTACAAGTTAGTTCTAATTCCAGGTTGGTCCTAGGAGGACGTTAGTGTAGCTGCCACTTACTCCTCTGCCATCTTGGATGAACCTTTATTCTTTTTGGTACTTTTGTAAATGAAATTGTTCTCCTAAGTTCATTTTGGATTGTTCATTCAAAGTATATAAAAATACCACTGGCTTTTGTATAATAATCTTGACCCTGTAACTCTGCTAAACTCATTTATTAGCAATATAGTTTTGTCGTGGATCCCTTAAGTTTTCTCTATCAAAAATTATGTCATCTGAAAACAGAGATAGTTTTACTTCCTTTCCATAATCTGGATGCCTTTCTTTTCTTTTTCTTGCCCAACTGCCCTGGCTAGAACCTCTACTAAAATGAAAAGAAGCAGTGCAGTGAACAGCCCTGTCTTGTTTCCTATCTTAGAGAAAATCATCCAATCTTTCACCATTAAGTATGAGGTTTGTTTGTTAGTTGTAGGTTTTTTTATAGATGCCCTTTAACAGGCTGAGGAAGTTTCAGTCTACTTTGAATTTGTTTAGTGTTATCATGAAAAGGTATTAGATTTTATCAAATACTTTTCTTACATCTACTGAGCTAACCATGTGCTTTTTTTTTGGTATTGTTCTATAGACATGGTATATTAATTGAATTCTTGATGTTAAACCAACCCTGTATTCCTGGGGTAAGATCCCAGTTAGCTATGGTGCATAATTTTTCTTATATGTGGATGGATTTGGTTTGCTAGTTTTTTGTTAAAGATTTTTGTGTCCATATTTGTAAGAGATGTTGGTCTGCATGCAATTCTTTCTTGTGATGTCTACTTTTGACATTAGGGTAACACTGGCATCACAAAATGAGTTGGGAAGTGCTCCCTCCTTTTCCACTTTTTGGATAAGTTTGTGAAAAATTGGTAATGATTCTTTTTTAAATATTTAGTAGAATGCAGTGCTAAAGCTATCCTGGCCTGGGCTTCCCTCCAACCCCGGGTACTTTTCTAATTACTAAATCCAATCTCTTTACTAGGGATAGGTTTATTCAGCTTGTCTATTTTTTTCTTAAGTCGGTTTCAGTAGTTTGTGTTTTCTCAGGAATTATCCACTTCGTGTAAATTATCTAATTTATTAGCATGTAATTGTTCCTAGTATTCCTTTAAGTTGGGTCTTTCTCTCTCTCTTTTTTTGTCGGTCAGTCTAGCTAAAAGTTTCTCAAATTTGTTGTTTTTAAAGAAGCAGCTTTTGGTTTCACTGATTTTTTTATATTATTTACTTAATTAATTTCCCCTGTAATCGTTATTATTTTCTTTCATCTACTTCCTTTAGGTAGTAGTTTAGTTTGTTCTTTTTTGTGTGGTATCTCAAGGCAGGTTAGGTTATTGATTTGAAATTTTCTTAACATACGCATTTATAGCTATAAATGTCTAAGCATTACTTTAGCGGTATCCCATAAATTTTGGTGTGTTGTTGTTACTTTTATTCATTTCAAACTATTTTCTGATTTCCCTATTATTTTATTAATTTTTTCTTTGACTTATTGGTTATTTAGAGTGTGTTGTTTAATTTCCACATATTTGTGAGTTTCAAATTTTACTTCTGCTGTTGAATTTTAATTCCATTCCACTATGGTCAGAAGGCATCATTTGAATAATTTCAATCCTTTTATACTATAGGCTTGTTTTATAGTCTAGTATATGCTGCCTTCTAGAAATAGTTCCATGTTCACCTGAAAAGAACGTATATTCTGCTATTGTTGGGTGGGGTATTCTATAAATAGACAGAGATGGTATATAGAGTTCTTTTCCTTCCTTGTTGATCTTTTGCTTTGTTGTTCTATCAAACTTATTCTTTTTTTTTCATAGCACTTCTCACTTCCTAATACGTTATATACTTTGCTTATTGGTTAGGGTTGTTCATCTTCTGGTACCCTCACTATAATTTAACCTCCATGGCAGCGGGTTCTTTGTTTTCAATCACAAATATATTATTCTGCAGATATATGCCTAGAATGGTCTTATCACATGACTCTTTCTGAGTAACATTTGCTGCATCAACAAATAAATAAAGTTCTTAAACCACTGGTTGGCACAAAGTAAGAGTTCAAGAAATGACAGATGTGGCTGCTATTACTGATAACAAACTTGTGAGAGAGTTTGTGATGGCTACACCAAGTCATCCTTCTAAATCACCACTAGTAAATACTTCTGAACTGGCTGGTGGTAGTTTAAAACAGAAATAAAAATTCCTCTCATTGGCTTTTATTCCCTCAGAAAAAGTGAGCAACAAAAAGAAAAGAAATTTAAAATACAAATATATTATCTGTATATACTGCACTAACATTACAGGTGTTCTCTACAGCCCATTAGCAATCACTGCCTCATATGTATTTTGCACGACTGAGGAACCTCAGGACCCCGGTGACAGATACATGGGCAATCACAGAAAACAGAAGTAGAAAAAAAGAAGAAAAACCACTCAGAGAGTTCTCAGGACCATAAGGATCCGAGTGATTTGTCTGTAGAAAAATAATTTAACAATAATAAGGAATTGGCTCCCAGGGAGAATGATTTCTACACTCATCACTGTGTGTGTGTGTTAGGACAATGGGGACAGGCAGTGAGTCACAGGAGCGAGCTGATGAATGGAGCGACACAGGGAATGGGTTATGGAAGAAGAAAATGGTACATATTTTCAGATCCAACCATACTCAGAGAAATCTAAGAAGTAGAATTTAAAGACAAAACTAAAGATAGAGCTTGTCAATTTTAACATTAAAAAAGAACCATCAAAGTGGTTTGGTACATAGAGGAACTACTGTAAACTTTTATTTTTAAACTTCCTTGCTCCTAGCCATTCCAAACTATAGCTATAAAACAAATTACATAAAGGACAACTTTATATAAAAAAGAAAGTGACAAACTTGAGTAATTGAAAAGCAGCAATATTACAGTTAAGAGATGAACAACTTGATTTCTGCCCACCAGTACGGTACATATTTGATATTTTGCCTGAGAATATACAGTAAAAATGTGTAATAAATAGCAAATAAACAGAAACTTACTACTATTTGTTCTCTTAATAAATGTTGAGATTCCACGCACGGTAAAGAACGTAAGAGGTGAAAAGAAAAGAGATTTAGAAGGAATTACTTAGAAAGTGAAGAACTGGCAACTATCTTTCAATAAACTAACTTCCTTCAAGTTCCCTGCCCATCTCTGTCCCTCCGCTTTCTACCCAATTTTCCTGAAGGACTGTTTGCATTGGCTTCTGCTCCTTTATGGCAGAGTCACTTGTTGCTGGCATGTAAACCAGCTTAGGATTCTACTTAAGTTTTGAAGCAGGATGTATCTGAAAGCACACCACTTTCAATGCTCAGAAGAAAATAGAGACAAACAATCTGACAGGACCGGGGGGTGCCACAGAGACATTAACATTCCCAAACATTAGTGCTGTTCATGGTTTGCTGAAAAAACAAAAAGGCATCTTTGGGGTGAGAAGCTGCAGTGACACGACAGCCAGTTCGGCATTGGCCTAGTATTATTCCTTTGAGGTCAACAGTAACGTGAAGTGAGTGACCCTTTCTCTTCAGAACTGTCATAGGGAACAGTGTGAAGCCTAACTCAAGTGGTGGCAGCTTATGTCCAGGTTCTACAGTTTCATGTTTCCAAGCTATAAGAAGAGCAGAGGCTTTATTCTAAAACTATGTTGTCATTTTTGTAATGAACACACTAAGTAATGAATAATCAATGAAACAAAAAGTTTCCAATAATTTACAGCAAAGGACCCCCAGCTGCTGGTCCTGTGGATCTGCTGACCTGAATGAGTTTGAGTAAACCAGCCACAAGAAGTTAGAACCTGAGAGGACCGAACCGCCTCACCGCACTGTACGTGTGCGCCTTGTTAAGGGACTCAGGATTGTATTAGGTATTTCTTCAGTATCTGCAAATGCACTGTTACCTGCAAATGCGCTGTCACCATGTTCCTGAACATGTTTGGCGGCAATGAAGACTTGCAAACAAACAGTTATAGGACAAAATACAGAGTTCTGCCCAACCTGGAAACCATAACCCTCAGGTAGGCAAGGCTGGCCTGGCTAAGACAGATCCCAGTCCTTTAACACTAAAAGCATCCTCAGGTTGGCTAAACCCAAATGAGATTCTGTCCTCAACCCTTAATTTTGTATATTTGCTTCTTTCATTAAAATCTCAAATGTCTAAACATTTGAAATTTCAATTTTAACATATAAGTGGGGTTGGAAGAACCTGAGAAAGACAAACAGGATGGGCTTAGCCCATCAAATTGGTGGGAACAATGTGAGAGACAGAGGAGATGAAAGAGGAAAAGTGTAGTCAAGGGTCAGGCTGGAGATTGAGTTAAACAATCTAAATTGAACTCAATTAACTTTTTCTCCATGACCCCATGTCATTTGAAAATTATTTATTTTGCAGAACACTCTTGACTTCTGACACTTCTGTAAAAAGTGCTTCATACATTAACAGTATACTTAAAATAATGTGTCAAACAAATCTCTTAGGAAGTTACAATTAAATTTAGACTTATAATTTAAAGCTTTCATTTGAATATATACAAGTAACTATAAGAGATAAACCAGAAAACATGCACGCGTGGGCTGCTTCAGCTGAGCTGCACTGAGTTAGACGGAGTATAACGTCTTCTTAGAAGCAAAAGGGAACTCTAATTCACTGTGCTCTGCTCGCCATAACGCAGCCTGAGCCCTGTTGGAGAGTGTGGTATTTAGTTATTTTCATCTTTTCTTTGTGTTTGTTTTCGAGTTTCTGACAAGACCTATTACATAGACATGAGGGACAGGGCAGAGAGAGTGAAGGGGACAGTGAGAAAGGGGAAAAGACTACCTGGAAATACAGATATAAATAAGGAGACTGCTGGGAAAAGCCAAGTGTAAAGCCAAGCAGGCACTATGATTCGGAGATGTATAACTGTATAAATGCACCCATATCATTTCCTCTAGAAGTCACATTTCGGAAAAATTCTAAACATTCTCCATAACCTGGAGTAGATAAAGTACCTAGTATAAGGCAGAAAGAACAATAAAATGAATGTTGAGTGATAACAAATGTAGGAGAAAATAAAATATAGACAAATGGTGAATTGTTGGAGGAAAAACGAGGTTTCCTATGGACACATGCACTCTTACTAATAAACTAATGATCTCATACACAAGTTTTCACTTTGAAGGACGCACAGGTGCAGAGGCTCTGGCGTTGAAGAAGACAATCTCCGTCCTCAAACGACCAGGCAATTACAGCAGAGCTGTATGGTAATTTCATTACTATCCGTAGAAGGTACCTTGGTGCTGCTAATACCAAGCAAAATCAGTCGCAAATACCATTTCTTTAGTTTCATAAATAGAGAATATCTTATTTAATTTCCGCTTTATGATATTTCTGTTTTATGAGCAAATCCTAAAGTAGTGGAAGACTGCCCACCTCCATCATTACTGGTATAATGTATAAGAACTGGTGACTTTGTGGCTTGAGAGGTGTAATGGAAGAGTTAAGATGATAAGGTATGATGTATAGCCCAAACCTCCAAAAAGCTATTTCACATTAAAAGAAATACTGTTACTCTTAGCTGGGAGAGAAAAAACATATAACAGACAACTAAGAGAAGGTCTAGTGAAAACAGGTCCTAACTTTTGGGGGTTTTATAGCTTTACAAAAATATATCTATTGTTACATTTCCTGATTGATAATCGGCCATCTTCAGAGCTCTAAAACGAAATGTCTTCAACTACAAGAGGTGGAGGAAGATAATACATCCATATCAATCAAATTCCATTCCATTGGTGTGTCAGGTATTTATTTATCAGCAACTTTAAATCTGAGAATTATGGGAGCTCAAGGTAACTGGCATCTTTGGACTCATGGACTACTATGTTACCGACCTGTCAACAATGCTACTGGATTTCTTCCCCACCTATCTTGGAAGATCATGGTACAACCCTATTTTATTTTCCCAGTTGAGCAAACTTGGTGATGCAACATTTCTTTTCAGTCCTTTATTCACTAGACTTGTTTTTATTAACCACAGAGGAAAACTAAGCTAAAATCACTTTTATATTCCCCTTTGTCTTTAATCATGAAGAGGGATTTTCTTCAGCCTTTCAGAGCCATCTTAAGATACAGATCTCGAAGCGACTCTCCTCAGTTATATTAATACCCGTGCACAAAGAGGTTTTAGATACTGAGGGATAAAGGTACAGGTTTGTTCAGATAATGTTCCCTAAATGTGCACTTTAGATACTCTCTTAAAATGCATGAAATTGTATCTCTTCATTAATTTATCTTCGATCATTATTCATGATTACGAGAATTTAGTTAAGATTCACGTTAAGATATACCATATCTTAAATATCCACTCATCTGAAATACATAATCTAATTTGACATAAAGCACACAATAGGCAGCTGTTTCTGCAGGATAAGTACAAGAACTCTTCCATCTGACCCTGCTCAGAATTTGATCCTGAAAGCAACAAAGGCTCAGCCACACCAGTTCTGCATCTCTCCATTCACTGTCCTGACAGAGGAGCTAACTGAACGAAGTCTTTCATATCTGTGTGGAAAACGAGAGCGACATACTCCCCACCGATCTTTAAACCTAAAGTATAATTAGAAGACTTATTTCTGAAGGTGAGCAACATTGTCATTTCTCTAAATTTAACAAAACCAATAAAAAATATTGCCAGAATATTACAGGGAATTTCATTTTCATTTGGTTCATAATGCCAGTAAAGAATGAAGTCTGCTTATTAGGCAAATGGAACAATTTCACAGTCCCCGTGTCCAACCTGTTGCAGATACAAGGCACAGAAGAACTATACACAATTAACCTTTTTTTTGCCCAAGAAAACTTCTACTTTTCCAAATCAGAATTCTGGAGAACACAAAGTCAAAGACCATGTGTAACATTTTCAAAAACCTACTCCATTAAGGGTAAAAGTACAGGCTGAGATGCCAAAGGACGGAAGCTGAGGAGGATTAGGAAGCAAGAAGGGAGAAAGAAGTCAGGAATCAAGATAATCTTGGAAACAACCAGAAATTCCAACTCGATACTGCCTCAGTCGAAATCCAGTGACATCTAAAGGGGAGCTGCAGCAGCTTAAAGAGGGTTGAGTTGAAATTCTGACCACACTGCAGGAAGACAGAGCACACATCTAACCTTTGCTGGTTTTCGTCGGTTCTGAGGACATGTTTCCAGTCTTCTTCTTTTTTCTTGGAACCGATACACATTTCCGGTCAAATGTAACAGGGCTATATTGAGGGAGGCTGTTGAATTTTTTTTCAAATTCTTCATCCAGCTTTGCTGAGCTAATAAAAGAGAAGGGATGTAAAAACTCAGCACATGATATAAACATTTAAACAGAAAACAATACAAAATATATGTTACAACATTTCTTTTTAAAACAGGGTTCCTGAGAATTAGGTCATTGTTAATAAATTCTATACAAGGATAAAAAATCTCTTTTCAGAAAAGCTGAGAAGATTTACCAACACAGTCTTCCTAGTAAACTCACATGAGAACTTAGCTTAGGAAAGCTAACATTACCTTAGAAAAGCTGAAACATTATTTAAAATATTGGGCATTTTTAAAGTGGAGAATTTACCATTCTCTCCATTGGCATAAGGATTTTTCATTAAGTTCAATACAAAGCATATTCCATCCAGACAAGTGCCTCATTCTAAAGATTCAAACGTATGCACCCATATTGCCAAGATTACCGGTGCTATGGCATATTGGCAATTTTGTAAGATTGGTTTTCTTAAAAATATTTATTTTTTAAAACATACACACACAAATAAAACACAAGCAAATATTCCGAATATTAGAAAATCATCCCGGAGAGCTGACCGGCACGAGGATAACACATGAGATAAGCAAAGCCAGTTTTCAGTGAGCACACTTGCACAGAGGCAACGCCGCTCTAACACTAACCACAAAGGACTTCAGAAATGTCACCAGCAAAGTTGGGACATCCTTGGGCTGCGTCTGACGGTCTCCAAAACCCCCACAAGCAACGGTAGCGCGCCTGCTGGGCCCTAGGCTAGCTGCTGGCTTTCACCAACAGTGAGACTTATTAACTGAGATGCAGCCAAACAGATGGGAGACGCTACAGGAGACTCGCTGTGCTCGGCGGATGGAAAGTGGAAGGCACGCTGGAAGAGAGCAGCTTACAAAGAAGCTAATGTATTAGGCTGCTACCTATGGGATGTCCACCTAAAACTGTTCTCAGTTTTGGAAGAATGCACAAGAGTTGGGGAACAGACATAAGAGAGTCAGATAACATCAGACTGTTAAAAAAAGAAGGCCACCACCAAGTTCTATCAAAGCTGCAAAGGGTAGTGGGTGGAGGCAAAATCATCTTTCCATACTCAACTAAAAACATGTTTATACTAATGGAAAATCAGATACTATCTGATACTAATTAGATTTATTAGAGAGCTACCTGTAAGATGTGAATTTTTCAGATACTCCAAATAACCCAGAGAAAAATATGAAAATGCAAGATCTAACTCCTAAGGTCTCTTGGTACTCTGTTTTCAACTAGAATAATCACCTATGTTTTTCTTGGATAAGTCTACAAAATTAGAACTGCCAATACTGAGTGAATTTTTCTTGGCTACTGTTAACTAAGGAGGCAGCACATTTTCTGCGGTAGAAAGATTTAAAATGCTCATTTAGAAATCTCAGTGAAGACTGACAGGAGGTGGCATTTCTCACTGCTCATGCCCTATAGTGGTGTGTTCTTAACCAGGCAAACCCAGATAGCCTGAATCTGACAGGCCATTATTTAAAGGAGAGAGGAGGAAAGATCAGAAGCTTACTATTGATTTAAGTCTGTAGAAAACCTCCTTAGAAATAATTTTTTAAAACAAACAAGCAACCCACACAGCATTCTCTTTGCAGGGACAGATTCTCAAAAGACTGTTTCACTTTCTGGTTCCTCAAAGAGGACTGTGAAAACATCTCTCTCATAGCTTCAGTGCATCTAAGGGAAGCCATCAGAGAACTTCTTGCTGGGGAACCTGCACGCCTCCTGTACTCCCCTGGGACTTCACTGCGTCTGAAACGAGAGCAGCTTCTCTCTGGCTGGGCAGACAAACAGAGCACCGGTAGTTCCAGAAGTCGCAGAGCCTTGGTCCTTGGTCACTTTTTTTAGGAAGTGCTTCATTTGAAAAGTATCATTTGATAATAACAAATGGGAGGGTTTTCATGTCACTGTTGAAGCATAATATAAACAAGACTAATTTGAACTATTCTAGACTAAAAAATATTAGAAAAGAAATATGTGAAATTATAAACATATTATCTCAATGTAAATAATCTTGAGGATTGTCATGAGAAATACTTTCCACTCTCACACTTTGTGATGACCTAGAGCCTTAGAATTAACCAGACTCTGAAGCACTGTAACATCGAAGGAAAAAATATATTCCACAAATAGAAATGCAAATATTTATGAATAAACCAAATACAATATTCCCAATGCATAAAATTTGCATGTCTTTGAACACATTTAAGAAAAAAATATGAGAAATATAAAAATGTATTTCTTTTCAATGTATTCTTTTCAAATTGAGCTACGAGAAATCTCAAAGGATTTTCAAAACAGTAAAACTGAATATTCAGATGCTTTCCTCACCAATATAAAATATTAGATCTCATAACTTGCAAAATGCTTTATATTAAGGTTGGTATCAGAATCTTTGGCATAACATAAAATGAAATAATTCTTAATGATTTTATCTTGATGTATGCTATTGCTTGACAGTACATTTCAACATATAATTAATTATTAAATATCTATTGTTTTTTATCTTAGAGCAGAAGAACATGGCTTAAACAAAACAAAATTAGAGGTAGAAACATGATATTTTTAACCTTACATTTTCAGTTGTCTTTGTTTTATAAACATATGCACATGCCTTTAGAAATACTAAATAAGGTGCACACAGGATATAAAATGTAAACATACAATATCCACTGCAAACTTCAGATAGGAAAATGTGTCCAGGCAAGAATAAGGATTTACAATACCATACCACTCATACACGGTGGACCTCAATTCAAACTCTGGCCTAAGGTTGCTACTTAAAATGTGAACGACACTGTCACTCACAATCCTTTTAACAGCAGGAATCATGGGATACACAAATTTGTACCCCCTCCTGTGTGAAGTCTCTAGTAAGTGCTGAATGAATACTCAAAGAATACGCAGTTAGAGATGTATGCCTGCCCTGAAAACCCTACCACACTTGGGGTCTGGGCAGTGCAGCTGACTGCGCTCACACAGGCACTCACCCAAGGAGAGAGTCTTCCTTCAGCTTTGTCTTTTTGAGCTTCTTGCTCCCACTGGTCCCACTCTGGCTAAATGTCCAGCTTTCTTCATTCCAACACCCTTCATGATCAGAGGAGTTTCCTTTTCCTGAGCTTCGTTTCCCTAAGGAAATTCAGAAGAAAGGATGTGTTCAGTATATTGGGAATGGGAGGGAAATCATCTCAGCTGCTTCACAAGTGACCTGCTGACCCCTGAGGCAGCACGGGCATGATGTTATTTGTAACTGGTCAGAGACTCAGAGTGATTCATGATGGATCACCCTTCATAACAGAACACACACAAAAGTGACTTACAGCCTCTGATATAAGCTGTCTTGTCATAATTCAACAGGTATTGCGTTACTCCAGAGACCGACCAACTACTGCTAATTTTTCTACTAGAGAACCAGTTTAGGGTGTGGGAGTCCTTTACTAGTGGGTACTACTAATTCTCCAAGATTTACTGGAATGACATCCCTGGGGAACTATGAGCTCCTGAGGGCCTTTATTCAGGGCTTGCTAGACCAGTATTCACAGACTTATAATTTGAATTTAGTTTGGCACAAGATAATTCCCTAGCCAGATGTTGTATTTTAAAATAGATGAATTTATATGAACCACTTTATGGAATAAAGATATATACATTAATTGGATTCCAGATACTGTTATGTTTTAAAGAGCCTTTACTTTTATTATGGTTTTGATTACCTAATGGAGAGGGCTAGATGAGTAATGTGCTTCTGGATCATACAAGTCAAGATTCTGCTAAACATTTCTGCTTGATTCAGAAAACTCTTTCCATCAGTTTTAGAAAATAGACTAAGAGCTCCAGACATGCAATGCTGATCCTTCAAAACAA
Organism: Micronycteris hirsuta; assembly: GCA_004026765.1. NCBI lineage: Eukaryota > Metazoa > Chordata > Mammalia > Chiroptera > Phyllostomidae > Micronycteris > Micronycteris hirsuta. Next base: position 63,599 of record PVJI01003655.1, read on the forward strand.
AAACCCAGCCCGTACCAGTAAAAGAAAAAAAAAGTTTTAATTACTTTAAACATATATTCTGAAGACACTCTGCTCAATGAGTGCTAGGACACATGTAGTAAGTAAAATGACAAATGTATGTGATCTATATAAACCATAAAGAACAGTACAAATGTAAAATACCATTTTGATACCACATTGTTCTTTATGGTGGTTCTTTCAATAGGTCTAAAGGAGAAATTCTGCTAGGTTTCAATAATCTTTTCTGATTTGTAGAAGTCACTTACCTCTGTCAACATTAGCTCTCAGAGAGGTGAGCATGCCCTCAGACACCAGGGTTTTATAAAGAGCACCTTTGCAGGACCTCTCAGATTTCCGGGAGCCGCAAGTCTCTGTTTTTCTGTGACACTCGCTGTCCTCAGGCTTGGCCTGCCCTGATAAGCTGGATGGTAATGCAACCTCCGTGGGGGTCAACGGTTCTGCTTTCACACCCTCTGGTACCACACCAGAAATGTTCTTGCTGGCAGAAATATTAATGAGATCTGGAGATCTTGACTCTTTGGTGGTGTCTGAGGATTTCTCCTTTGACATTTTCTTCTCTCTTGATTTCACTTTTTTCTTTGGTGGTTTGGCATCCAAAATGTTTCCCTTGCCACTTGAGGATGTGCGGGCCTTCTTGCGAGGGGTTTCCCCAAGTTTCTCAATGCCCCAGTCTCCCTTTGCAACAGCTTCAATGGTGTATATGACACTCTCGATATCAGACTCTGAGGACTGCCTCTTTTTGCAAGCTTTCTTGGGTGTGGATTTGTCATTTCCATGTCGATCCATTTTGCTTTTCTTCTTTTTCTTTTTTAGCTTTTCTGGTTTGTTTAATGCTGTGGGATCCTCAATGATCATAATTCCATGAGGATGGCACATGTGATCCTTTCTACTGGGAACATCACTTATTATTATCTTGCTACTGGCAGAGTAAGAAAAATCAGAGAAGTGACTAAACTTTTGATCTTCGTCTAATTCTTCCTTTCTGGTTTTGTTGGGATCTTCCATTTTTATAGCCATTATATCATCCATTTGCAGCTCCTCAAAATTTCTTAATCCCTTAGAATCTTTCACATTTTCCTTAAATGATTTTTCAAATTCTGCTTCCTTCTGCAAGCTGGCTTCATCTGCTTTCTCCATTTTTATTTCTCTTTCTTCCTTTCCCTTCTCCAATTCTTTAATTCTTCCGCCATCTGATTCTTTTGCTTTTATCAGCTTGGATTCTTCCATTTTCACCCCCTCTGATGCCAGACACATCTAAACAGAACAAATGGGAGAACAAAAAAAATTCTTATTTTCTATACTCAAATTTAGCGTGAACTTTTAAATTATCATCCCTTTAAAAAATAATCAAACTTCAACTTTTATAATAATCAGTCCTCTTCTGCCAAACTAACTTAAATGATTCAAATTATTGATAATAAAAGGTTTTAGACATTATGATATATTCATTATACGCTAGACAAGTATATATCTGAATTCTTCTTTTCCAGCTTCATGGGAAGCTTTTCCTATGAAAACAAGGTTTAGTAAAAGGAAGATGGGATCCAGAGGTGAAGGACCCAAGTCTGAGTCTTAGTTTTGCTACTTGCTAACTTTATAGATAGAATGAGTCATTTCGCTCCTTATTCCTCTGTTGCTTTTGTAAAATAAAAACACTTCATCTCAGAAGATTCTGTGATGTCTAACAGAGATGACATACTTATGACAATAATTAGCAAATTATTCCCAAACTCTGTTCCGAAGTTTGCCCTTTCTTCTTTTTGGGGGAAATGAGAAAAACAGCAACAATTTTTACCTATCTACTTGAAATTAGAAATAGGATAATTCATTAAACTCCAGAAAGTTTTGGTAAATGAACAAACCTTTATAGGGTTCACAGTGCTCATAATCTGAAGAACACTAAATGCTCTGAAAACTAAGTGATTTTTTTTTAAACTAACTTGGTGGAAAATTCCATCTCATCCAAATTTACTTGACTGCAAATTCTGACCAGAACTAATGTGAAACTGCTTAAGGTCTTAATTTATCTTACTTAATGTGTCTATTCATAAGCTTTTGCTATCAGAATCTGCACTGGAGAATTAACTGCATGGTGTGAGATACATACACTATATCAGCATTTCCTAAAATCTAAAAAATTCTGAATACTAAAAAAATATCTGGCGGCAATTTGTTTAAATTTTTAAACTCCCCAAATTTTACCTATAGGACATGAAGGGAGAAACCATGCTGATCAGGCTAAGGACAGCACAGGGATTCCGAAACATTACTCGTCTTAACTACTTTGCATTAAGCCACTTAGAGGCAAAGAGCACTGGGCCTGCTCAGCCCCCACATCAAGTACATGAGCAGGAAACCGATCCATTTGAAAAGAAAAATCACCTTTTCATCAAATGGCAAGTTGTCAGAGATCACTAACACCTGTAAAATCATTTTTCAAATTCAAATTTTTAAATGAATAATACACTGGATTGAATGATCAGGGGCTCTTTTACCTTAGCCCTCCCCCCGCTTAGTACTTATCTCTCAAATTCTTCCTTGAGAGTTATGTTAAGATTAGTAAGTCTGGGAAGACATTGGAGAAGGGGTGGAGGTGCGGGCAGACAATGCAAATTAAAAAAAAACAACAAAAAACGAACATGACAAGAGTACCAAGTCCTCTGAGTCATTCACAGGCAAGATCTGATATACTAAGGTTCACAAGGAAGCTTTTTCGGAAAATCAAGTAAGTTAACTTTTAGACCTCAGCAAGTAGTTATGATGACTAAGAACTTTCCTTTATTAAACCTAAGCTGAAGTAAGGTCACAGCAAAATGTTATCTATGTCTAAAACACCAATATATTTAATCTTCCCTGCATGTTTTACTCTCATGGGAGATTTGCTGTTTTCAGTATCAATTTTGAAGTAATTTTTATTTTCCTTTCTTAATTATCCTAGCCCTTCAGGAATATAACTACCCCAATGTGGAGAAAAAGACTATACTAGCTCTGGAAAGAAGATGAGAGGTATCCTCAAGGTAAAGTTCATGGTTTTTCAATCACCATCACTCTGATGGCCTTCACTAAGTCATCCCAGCGACCCTTTACCATAATATGCTGGGTTTTATTGTGATATTGCCGACAGTTTGCATTTGCACAAATTCATCTTAACAAACCTAATAATACTTTGCAAACTCTATTCTCTGCTTCAATATATTTAAAAATGATTCTCCTCATCCTCCTTGATAGGATTGTACAGTGAGGAATGAAATGGAACAAATGCAGACATTCACTCTGGAGACATATTCCAGGAAATAGCATAATATTTCTTGTGAAGTTAATTACACTGAGCACTAGTCATGCTTTACTTCCTTGTCTCAGGCTCTTAAAAGTTTTTTCACAAACAGAATATGTTAATCCTAAATTATAAGAAAAACAATTATGTTCCTGGAAGTGAAACCATAAAAATAAAACAAATTAACTTCTAATCAAAAACTACAAACCACAAGTCTCGATAACCAAAAACCTAAAACAAATCAGACAGAGTTGGATGTCACACTAGAAGTTACGTGTAATTTCACATTCTTCCCAATGAAGGAATTCACTTGACTACTCTATTCCTGAGAGTTAGTTATCCTGTTTTTTACACAAAAGCAATGACCTTAGGGAGAGCAATTCTGTTTGAATTTTTTAAATACTGAGCAAAAATCTATCATCTCCTCAGTCCTAGTTTTTCCCTGAAGCCACAGAAATTAATCCACGCTCTCTCATGTAACAGTATCAAGTCTCGGAAGACAGACTTCACATTCCCACAAGTCTCTTCCCCCAGCGTAATGTTCCCATTTCCTTTAACTGCTCATCACGTGTAAAAGGTTCCCCAGGTTTCAAGTTGGATCCCTCTGATCTAGAAGCAGTAGGGTGTCCTGAAGTGAGAATGGGCTTTATCGAAATTAGGCAGCTGCACAAGCAAGCACCAGCCCTTGCCTGCCTGAGGCCACACAGACAGCTGTGTTACCTTAGACTTGAACCCCTGTGAGGAAATAAAGGCCGGGATAGGGTGACAGTACATCCTCCACTGGGTGGCTGTGAGGCAAAGGTGAACCAGTGTGTCGAATACAACTCGTAAACGACATCAAGCTTTACAAGGGCTGGGGAACAGTGATGCTTCCATTCAGCAGTATCTTTCTTAGATTAAGTTCCTACCCCTCCTGTAATATTCTTGAAGAGAAGCAGAACTATTTGTCAGTTGACAGTGACACTAATGTTCTAATCTGCCCCAAGACACTGCGCCCCCAAACAGAGGCCACACTCCTGGCCTGTGGCCAGTTAAGTGCTGGGTGCTTTTACCCACATAACAGTGTCAGGAAGCTGGGCCTCTCCCATTCTGTGTCTTTACAGTTTTTGTACCAGATGCAAGATTTTCCATTTTCCTTATAAAGTTTATCCTTTCAAACTTTGAATTAAATTATCTATCAGCTTTGTGTTCTGGAGACATTTAATAAAAGCTGTTTTATGTCTTTGTCCAGATCTTTGGTGATAATGTTGAGTAGAGCATGGCCAAGGACAGAACTTTCTGGTAAACCTCTGGAGCCTTTCATCAGGTTGACCTGAACATAAATAAACTTTAACAATCTAAGAATTCATAATGCAGTCTAAATTCCCCCTATTTTGTTCACAAGGACATAAGATTATCTGTCAAAACTCTTGCTGATATCTGGATATAATATGCCAACAGCATTAGCTTACTTTATAATCATACCAACCAGAAAATGAAAATGGCTTGTGCACCAGTGAGGGTCTAACTAGGCGACCAGAAACAATTTAAACATATCTAGCCAAGGAAATTTAATGCAGGGAATAAGTTGGTTACACAGGTCATGAAGAACTGACACATTCGAACAGGAGGTGGTGAGGGAATCCAGGGATTAGCTACAGCAGAAAGCCAAGGCAGGTACCAGAATTGCTACTGAAGCCCAGGGACTGGGTCCCCAGTGGAAGGTGGCACTGTGCTGGGCCTGTATGGGGAGAGCTGGATGCATGAAAGAGATGCTGCCTTTGCTGTACCTCCAACCCTCCTCATCTCTGCACCACCCGGCCTCCCTTTTCCTCCCTTTCACTCATGTCCCACCAGTGTCTTTCACTAGCTGAGCCCAGCTGGAAATCAGGGGACACAGGAACCCAGGAAAGGCAGTCTGCGGCCGCCTGGAATATAAAGCCAGCACACAGGGAAAACAGACTCTGGCCTAGCACACCTGACAATGACTTTTTTCAGGAAGACTTTGATAATTTCCAGTTTTTATCTCTTTTTCTATGAGTTCCAACATTATATTCTTAGAAATAATTTTCAAAAGTCTCTGGGAATTAGCAGTCTATATTTCTACATGACATACACAGAACCTGGGAATAGTTATGAAATTAATAACTCTTAGACAATGCCATCACTCTGACATGTGTGCAAATTCTATACTGAAAGGCAGTCACAAAAGGCAGGGATTCTAGAGCCAGACTGTGTGAACTGAGGTGAATAAAACTGCATTGTGGCAGCACAGAATTAATGTCTGTTATTAATTAGGTGGGTTGCCCTTAATAGAAGGTTGGTTGTTAATCATGCCCTGAAACAAAACACACCTTAGTAAATGACAATTTATTCTATTATTATTTTAAATTGAACAATCACTTTCTTTTAAAGTGAGAATGTATAATCACCTCCAGGGCACCCGCTGGTTGGAATTCCCATGGCTGTTTTCACAGAAGTTAAAATGTTAATGTTTTAAATCAAATGCCAGGTATAAATATTTGATATCTATGGTCTACTTCCTCACGTACTACTCTATTTTTTGTAACTGCAGCTCACGGGGTACAAAATGTTTCCTGCTCACCTTTGCACTCTTCACCAGGAGTATTCTAGGGCTAGCACCTACCTCCGAAACAAATGCACTCCACAGATAACTGTTTTAAACTGAATGGTTCATTAGTTCCAAAATAAATGATGAGCCTAAAACGCATTCTGATTCATACTGAGAAAGAGTTAATTTACAAGTCTACAGGAAACCAGAGGAAATGCTGACTAGGACCCTGCTATGGTCAGCCGAGACCAGCAACCACTGTCCTTCGCTATGCTTCGCAAGCGCACCAGTGAAAAAATAATCACCAATATTTTAATTTTACTTTTAACAGTATTTAAACAAACATTTTTTTAATTTTATTTATTTTTAGAAAGAAGGGAATGGAGGGAGAGAGAAAGGAAGAGAAACACTGATGTGAGAGACATCAATAGGCTACCCCTCGCATGCCCCCAACCAGGGACCTGGCCAGCAAGCAACCCAGGCATGTGCCCCAACTGGGAACCAAACCGGTGGGTGACCTTCCAGTCTGTGGATGATACCTAACCCACTGAGCCACACCAGTCAAGGCTAACTCTTGACAGTGTTTTAAAAATTTTAACTCTGAAACAGTGAGGTTTCTCACTGTTTTATGTAATCAGAATGGCACATCACTGATGTGCTAAAAGAAATGTAACTCAAGAAATGTAACTCCCAAAAGAAAAACAAAAACTATGATGTTAAAGCTGATATCCTAAGGATGTACATGTTGAATGGATATGTATAAAAACTGTACTCTTAAAAATGACTGCAAAGAAAAAATTTAACAGAATATTGAACGGGTGAGATAAAATAGAGGGGCAATATTTTTTTATGTTTTGAGGTTCAAGGAGGTTATCATTTTCAGTTCAGGTAAAACCATACCTTAGGTGCAGGGTTTGTTAATGAGGACTTGCTTTAAAGACATAATAAAGCTGTATACATTAAGGTTTCATCTCTTTGAATCAAAGACATTTTAAAATGTATTCCTTTGTTCAGAAGTTAAGGTATCAATTAATTTCTTAATACATCCAGCTTTAAAGAGAAATGGCCATTGAAAAATAATCAAGTGTACCAGATAACACCACAGAAGTAGAGACCCTCTAATTGGTACAAAGAAACGGGCAAGTGGTTCCAAAAGGCACCATACCATAGTATTTCATTCTTAATTATACTTTTCGTTCACTGTCTATTATAAGGAACCAGCTAGATTAAAAACAAGTGGTGTGAAAACAGAACACTAACCAAGAAGTTTCAAAATCTCTGCTTTTTTAGTACTAAACAAATGTTTTGTAGCCAAGGTATGTTTACAATCATTTTGTACTGGCTTATTATTGGCCCGAACAGTGTAAACATAACCTACGGATGGCATTTCGCAGTGTTTTCCAAGATGTGCATTTCTCCCATAATTCAACAAAACCAGAATGTTTTTTTTTTTGCCATAAAAATACACTAGCTGATGATTTCAGAGAATAAAGAATAGCATCACTGCTTAAAAATTCAATTTTATTTATTATAAAAGATAGCTGATCACAGAATAGTGGTCTAAGTGTCTCTCAACACTAAAATCTGGGCATATTAAGTAGTTTACAATTTGGTTTGCTCAAACAATTAGGCCAAGTGAAATGGTGTTTTAAATGTTTCTCTTCGAGCCCTGGCTGGTGTAGCTCAGTGGATTGAGCGCGGGCTGGGAACCAGAGGGTCCTGGTTCGATTCCCCGTCAGGGCACATGCCTGGGTTGCGGGCCAGGTCCCCGTGAGGGCCATGTGAGAGGCAACCATACATTGCTGTTTTTCTCCCTCTCTGTCTCCCTCCCTTCCCCTCTCTCTAAATAAAAATAAAAATCTTTAAAAAAAAAATGTTTCTCTTTGCCCACTATTTCTTCAGGAATGGTACCATCTCTGAAAAGTCCAAATGGGGTAGGGGTGGCCTGTGCTCCAGAAGGCCAGCTACTAAAGGAGGTCATTAGGTGCACTCCTGAATGCCGGTTCCTCGAAAAAGTAAGCATGTGCAATGCGGGAATGAAATGCACAGTTTTAGGGTTTTCTAAAAATGACTCACACCTCTGCCCAAAAAGAGAAGAAACACACCACTTTCAGATAAGAAGCTCCCTCCAGTCAGTATCAGAATTCAGTTACGTGATGACAGTGAAGGGGGCGCCCGGGTGGGGCTGCACACTGAGATTCTGGGCTTCAGGGCGTGGCGAGAGGACAAAGGGACACGCACACCCCTGCTGAATGAGGGCGCAGTGCAGAACCTGAGGTCGCCGCTCGGTCTCGCGCCGCCTACGACTGCTGTTGGCAGGGAACGCTGCTGTGATCGGAGGGATGGGATTTCCTACTTTTTCATTATGGTGAAAAATTTCTGTAATTTTATCATAATTCAGGTTTCCTTAAAGTGAGCCATAACTTCTCACAAGATTTCATTTTTATGGATACTAGACTAGATCTATATTTGTTTTCCATTATAACTGGCTCCTGCAAGTTAGAATATAAGAAAAACTAGAGAGGAGTCGAGACCTCTAAAAATGCCTCCATCTTCTTCAATAACAAGGGTGAGGTCTCCAGCCGCCCTGGACCCACCAGATCTACAAGCTTGCTTTTTTATATACCAGGAGTGTATCTGGAGAAACCCAGCATCCTCCTCCTTCAACTTCACCCTACCACACAACTGATTTCATAAAGAAGAAATGTACAGCACAGACAAGTACCACAAGCCACCTTCAGCAGTGCTGTGGTGACCATTTTTAACCTTTCTTCTGTGCTCGAGGAACAGAGGTCTCTGCTCTCCAAACTCAATTATTTACCTCGCTGGCAATCCCCTCTCTTGCTGACATTTTCAGTGCTGGATTTCTTCAGTTATCCTTCTCGCCTCAGCATCTTTCCTCCTCTTTCATACTATTGGGCTTCCACTTTGTCTGCACACACCCAGGTTTCCTCAGTAGAGCTCCAAGGTCAGGGACAAACTTTGGGAAGTCATTCATTCCCACACACTCAGGTTCTGAGGTGAAGTCACCTCTCTGACACCCCTTCTGCTTTGCCTCTCACATAAACTCAATCATCCAACCGAGTGCCATGCAACTTCGCTGGCGTCTGTTTCTGCCTCCTGCCCCCACTGCAGCTCCCCTTTCCTGGTTCCTGCCTTCTCACACCTGGATGTCCACACGGGCTTCCTACTCCATTCCACACACAGCTGCCAGGTGTCTCTTCGAGCGGCACTTTTGGCACTGCGTATCTTTGCCCCAAATCTTCAATGGCTCCTTCATTATGTTCAAGTAGAAATGTCTTTGCTTCACAGTAAATACCCTGCTGATTCCAATTTGCGGCTACACTCTACCTCCCCCTTCTATAAATCCGCACTCCTGCCAGTCCGACCTACTTGTCATCTACTCATATCATGTTTGTCTGCCTTTAGTCCTTTGCTGTAGCCTTCGCTCTCCAGTGAATTATGCACAAGCCATGATCTCTACTGCGTACGGGTGGTCAGGTATAAAGGAGGGAGGTGGACACGTGGGTGCTGGCAATGACTTTTGGCCTCAGAAGGGAAGGAAGAGGATGGTCACATCTGTATAGCAAACCCCTCTACAAGGGAGCAACCACCTATTAGTTCTGAACAACTGTTCTTATGCAGGAAGGTTAGTCCAGTATTTGCAGATCTCTAAATTTTCATGAGAAAATAAGAAATTTGTATTTACTCAAAATCTATCATCTTAAAATACAGTATTAGCTGCTAATTCTAATGTGAACTATAATACAGGTCAACAAATTACGGACCAAACAAAGCAACTCTGCAAGCTGGCTGCTAGTTTCAACCTCTGTCCCCCAACAACTCCTTCATGGAGACCCACTTCACGCTCTCCCCCCGTGCTGGGTCCCTGGACACTCCTGCTAGTGTTACTTTCTTCCTTTCCTGGTTTTACACATCCGCTGTGTGTGTCACTCATCATTCAAGTGGAGTTCTGTCTTTTCATTGCATGGTTCCCTGTGAAACCATTTTCACTATTTGTCCCTTTACTTTTTATGTCACTTCTTTGCAAGTGAAGAACAAGTTCCTGGAGGACAGGAGTCAAACACCATAATTTCCTAAAGCCCTCACGGCACCTTCCAAATTTCACAAATATGCACTTATTTAAACGCATAAGATGTTACCTTGGCAGTTTTAAAATACAGACACTTTTAAAAAAGGAAATATCAGCTCCATTTTTGACAGCAGTCTTGAACAATCTGTCATCTTATTCAGCTGTATACACATGTGTAGGAGTAAGCTGTCTTCCACCAGGCCTTCTGTAATACGCAAACTCCTATAACAAGCAACCTGCCGCTTTTCATATTCGTCTATAACAAGGTACTAGAATAGCCCAACGCTGAAGAGCCCTGGCAGTGGAGATACACTGCCTAGGTTTCTCCTGAGGCCCTAACACTTCCTGTCTACAGGACCTTAGGCAGGGCACAAAAGCTCTCTGCCCTTTTTAATGTGTAAAAGAGGAATGATAACAGTGCCTGCCCTCAGAGGATGGGTGTGAGAATTCAGTAAGTACACATAAAGTAAGTGTCTAGCACACAGGAGATCATAAATGATAGATTATAAAACTTGCAATTAAAATCTCGAATCTATAAAAGAACACATAAAATTATTTCAGAAAGACTAATAATAATAATAATAATTTAATTGACAAACTAATAATTTTAGGCTTACGGTCCAGCCCCTAGTGGTACTCCAAAACACCAGAACTGCACCTAGAATTAAAGCGGTCCTGTACCACTGATCCTAGAAGAAGACTCCTGGGTCACCTCATCGTCATCATCATCATCATCATCATCATCACTGCATGTGCAGGAAGCTTCAGCAGCCTCACTGTTATTGGCATGGAGTAGACCTTCAATAATTATTGGTCCTTAGAATAAATGAATAAACTGTTCCATTTACTATACTAGGCAATTTTTGTACCAGAGACCTTCAAGTGTAGAAATATTCTCTGCTAAAATGTACAGGTAAAGATGTCTCTGAGTGTCTTCCAACTATAGCAACCATAATACACAATGATCTCCAGGGGATGCTTTGTTGCTGTGCTGATCTTTATGTGACCTGACCTAATTAATTTCAAAATGAAAGGAAACAAAATACATTATACTAGTATCTGTGCCAATTAAGAAACTGATTAACTGAACAGTATGAACCTCATGGAGGTTCAAACATAAAGGATTTTGTATTTTTTCAATTCCCTGACCTCAGCAGCACTATGCCAAATCTCTCTTCCTAGCTGGAATAATTCCTGAAAAACACCTGGAACAGATCCCAGAATTTTCAGGTCACTTTCAGCTATTCACAATCAATCCAGTTTAAAATGACAATCAAATGCTCAAAGGACCTTCCCCAGGGTATCTTTTGGTCTAGGGTCCAGGGAAATAGAGAGGGGCCCAGACAATAACAAAACTGAGAGCAAAGGCCCATCCAAGCCTCTTTGTGTTTGCCGTCAACTTCTCCAATTTTCTTCCTGCCTGCCCGAGTGGGCGCAGGGCCCAGCAATAAATATAGGCCTATAATATTTCTTGCTTCTCACTGAAGAGAAGACATTTCTTGCAAGCAACCACCTCTGTCTTTGGGAGGTCTCATTCACTCCTCCTCTCATGCCAGTCTACAGGAATGGAACTGGGGAAGGGTGAGTGGTTAATTCTTGGGTTGGCTGCTCCCTGGCCCTTTCTTCACATGGCCTACAGCTTCTGGTTTAGAGAATAGAAGAAATGGTGAAGGTAGGACTAACAGCCCATGGTTATGTCTTTTTTGTCTGTTCCTGCTAACTAACTCAACATAAGATGGAATGACCTTGTCAGGGGACACTGAGTGCAGGGATGACATACAAAGTATTTAATAGACAGGGATGCGAACCAGTCAGAAGGGGTGTGGTCTCAGGCTGAACAGGGTCCTCTAGTCGCTGGAAGGATCAGAGATGCTGGTAGCATTGCTGTAAGGGTACTCAGGGCATTTGGGTCACAGTCTTTGTACTAACTGCCAAGTATTTTAGTACCAGGACAGCTGTACTGATGCAAAACAGCCGAACATCACTCCTGTTTATGGGAGCTCAGCAGAGTGTCCTGAACAAAGCCGTCTCTGCTGAATACTTCCTAATGTGTGAGGCTGCCCTGCTGTCCCAGGTTAGCCCGCTGCCAGCCCTTCCCCAGACTGTTCCATGGCCTCTAGTCTGATCAAGCTGAACTACTTTCTATTTGTCCACTTGACCCTGGAAACTCACACATCTGTGCAATGCCAAAACAGAGCGCAGCAGGCCATTCCAAGTCTCTCCCTGCTGCCAACTTCCTCCAGTTCTTTTTTTGCCTGCTCAGAGAGGTGAAGAGGACAGCAGTCAGTCTATGTCTAAAACATTTCTTGCTTCTTGCCACTTCTTGTGGGTACCACTTTCAATCTTGAACAGAGGCTCTCTGAGAGGAGCCTCTCCTTCTCAGAACAGAGAACAAAAGCCAACATATTCTAAACGACTGGATAGCCTATGATACTGCCCCACTCATCGATGGCTTGGGGGTTAGAGCGGGGATGAGAGGAGAAACCTCGGCAGTCACCAGGATAAGGGATGGTAGCTGAATTAGGCCATCTCTTCAAAAACCCAAAGAGCAGGGTCTGACCCAGACTGAAGGTGGTTTCATGAAGCCTTTCCCTTTGGAATATGCAAATTCAGAGCTGTTCCTTCAGATTTCAGACAATGCCACCAATTCTGACCAACAGAAAAAATACTCATCAAAATTCTGTTATACTTATTTAAAGACATACCCCCGACATAATTAGTAAATGTTTTGTTCAAGAAAAATGAGCATCAGGTACACATCAGATTAAAAAAATTGAGGAAGCTTATTTCTACTGGTGATTATTTAGAGATGCTGATTAATCCATTGTGCACACATTTATGTTTAATTAGAAACTGGGAAGGTTTAGGATGTTATTCTAAAACACAATCTATTAGCATTATGGCATCATATTCATGCAGTAGATATAATGTGAGATTATTTTCATGGTAAATTATTTTTTTAGCGACCTTGTTTCATCAAAAGCATATATTTTTTACTCAGATGTTATAAGAAACTAAGTCTGAGTATAAGCTGATTTGCTCTAATTGGAATAGGCTTATTGCAGTCATTTTACCCCTTTAAATTATGATACCAGCATTCAAACATCTGTTAAACCATAGCATCTGTTTCATATTTGGGATGCATCCCTACAAATTAGAAGAGTGTTCTTTTTAATGAGCTCTGATTTAATAGGAAATCCTTTTTTTATGACTTATGCAAAAAGAAAGAAAATAAGATGACAAATTCATTTCTCTAGCATCACCCCTCCACAGCAAAGTACCTCAAAGGTGCATACTTTTTAAATACATTACTGTCTAATAATGATATATTAATATTGAAAGTTAGGTTGTTTTATAATTTAGTGTTTAATTAAAAAACCGGATGTATCCATTTATCAACGGACATATGTAGGTTGCCTCCACATCTTGGCTATTGTAAATAGTGCTGCAATGAACATAGGGGTGCATATATCTTTCCAAATTAATGCTTTTTTCTTCTATACTTAAATAAGAAATAAAAACCCTATGTATGTGTTTGTATATGTGTGTATATACACACAACCAAGAAATGAAGAGAGGGATACACACTCTTATTATTCAAGAAAAAGAATCACTTCTCCCAAATAAACTGTCTTGACCATCTATACAGTCTTACAGATGTGAGACAAATCCATGCCCCATATCTCTCTGTTTACTTAAGTCTTGTTTATAACTCTAAGACCAAAGGCACATTTGTTGCCAGATTCTTCCCACTTTAATTCTACCTGAAGTAGTACTTCATTACTGACTTAACCAGTTCTTTTTAAAACTATTCCCTGTGGTCTTCCTAAGTTTTCCAGTCATTTTTAGACCTCTATTTGGGTCTGAATTTGTCTTACACAAGAAGCACCCTGTCAGCTTCATGTGAGACAATAATGGAACTTAGTTTGCTCTACTGGTTACGAGGAGGGACCCCCAAACCTGAAATTTATGTATAAAACAATTGTGTATTTATTCTTACATGTTTAAACTTCAGTCACATTCGAAGTATTTTCCATGTGATGCAGTACATCTCTAGAGACCTTTTTTCCACTGTTCGAAACAGTTTTTGAACTCATCAATTTTGATGCCTTTTAGTGCTTTTGCCATTTTTTGTTTTACCTCTTCCACATTGGCAAAGTGTTTCCTCCCTTTGAGGACTTTCCTCATCCGGGGAAAGAATGTCACTCAGGGCAAGATCAGGTGCATGGAGGATGGGGCGGGAGGTCAAGCTGGTTTTGGTCAAAAACTGCTTGACACTCGGTGTGGTGTGGACAGGTGTAAATCACTCGTCATGAAGTGGGCAAAAGTGTTAAAAGAGTCTTTAAAAAAAAATTCACTAAAGCCGAATGCAGCTTCTCACAATAATGCCACTGATACAGGTGGCTTCCTAGAACACCTGCCTAGCAGGGGAAGCCTGTACTACTAGATAATTCTGGGTTTTGAGGGCGGGGGTGGGTTTCTTTACTGTTTCAGGCCTTTGGATTTTTATATTTCTAATACATATCTGGTTAGACTTTAAAAGCTTAATGTTAGATATTTATAATTCCTACATTTTTATGATACAAGCTACCACAACATTTAGAGGAATGACAGGTCATCCCATTAAGTTAACAAACTACAGAAGATTTATAGAAGAACTACGTCACTCAGAAAAACAACAAGCAAAAAAAACCCTCAACAGGAACTCATGCGGAGGAAGCCAGAAACATAAGAGAAAAGAAAAAGTTATTGTAAGAGACTTTCGGTTACCCATTCTGTACCTCCTAATTTGTCTCACTAACAGCAGAACTGTTGCTACGGTATCCTGGTGCTGAAGACAAAGACGCATCTTTCACGTGTTCCCTCGGGCAGAGCAGCCACAGTTGGGCAGAGAACGTCCCCGCTCCCGCCCACCCTCAGACCCGCTTCTGGCATCTTCCTCGCCACGCCATCCCCGCCAAGTGAGGGTTTTGTCCCTTACAGGGTTTTGAAAACACATTTTCTACTTTGCCAAAGGAATTTTAAATCCATGCCCCATCACGTGTACAACTGATACGTGTTATAAAACCAGACTTTCCAACATGTCATTTGAGTTCTTCACTAAAAGCAACAAAAATTAAAACATCAACCACCTGGTATAAAAAAGTCGTGCATTGTAGAGATTTATAGATGTTGTAAGAGAATCAGGGAAGAGGAAAATGACCTGGGCCATTCTTCTGAGTTCAGGCCGGACTTATTTAACCAATCTGAGAGAGACAAAACTGATCTTATTTCAAAATACCACCTGTGCAAAAAGATTTCACAATTTCCCTGGGTAACCTTTTTCAATGCTTAAGGACTTTCAGTAGCAAAACAACTTTCTCCCCCACTCTAAATTAAAGGTTAACCCTCTCATTGTTGAAAATTAGATACATAACACTTTGTGGTCAAAGGTGAGATGGTACAGTTTACGGAGTAGTGTTATGATTGGCTTTTTCCGATTTTTGCCTCTGCAGGGCTTATCTCAGTATATTCTTAGCAACTTGCCTCTGCCAGTTGAAAGAGCGCAGACTTCCCACAGCGTTTCACAGGGTCGGCACCGCCCAAGTGCGAAGTGTTCGAAGAAATCTGTATTGAAAGCAATTCACATAAAGAATATTAATTGTGATATCAGAATCCTTGCTGCTCATTCATACATACTCAGGAACTTTCCTTAGTTGATGAGAACAGCACTGATCCCAAGTACCAAATAATTTGGAATGTGGCATGCTTGAGATTATAATTTTGAAACCAGTTTTAGTAACTAATCCCCAAAATAGTAACAAAAAGAGGCATGACTTTGGTGGCTGTTTAATGACAAGACTATTATCTTTTATATTCCGGGCTTTAAATTTAATTCTCTAATCTTACAAGGAAACACGTATTTCCATTTCTATATAAATATCAACTCATTAAGTGGTCAAATATAAAGGATCTATTTAGAGTCCATTTGTATTTACCAAAGCAATTAGTTAGTTTTTCTTAAGGAATATATTCAGGAACTCTGAGGAAAGAACATCAAGTCAAATATTTTTTTTTTGGAGACTCCAGTATCAATGTCCTAGGCAGTATGGCAGGAGCCAGGGAAGCTAAGAATGTCATATAAAACACTGGCTCTGGCTTTGAAAGTAAGTTCTAATGTACGCACAAAGACTGACAATCAAGACCACCAATCTGAGTAAGTTGTACAATGAAGGACCTATGTCACAGTACATACACATCTATAGTACATATACACACAGCACTATGCTGACTGCTTACTCTCCTTCAAGTCTGGCTGAGACAGCAGCAGGCACCAATAACAATGAGCAGCACACTATCCTTTCTCATTTTTATACGAAAACTTCATTTCAGCTTCTAGCCTAACTCCGTAAGGAGCTGAGAAGGACATGAGAGGGATCTTCATACAAAGCATGCTTCTCCTGGAGAAATTCTGTCATCATTAGAGCAGCTAGCTGGGTTTTTGCATCCTGTGTGATTCCGAATTCTTTCTCAGTTTAAAGACAGAGGGGCTGCTCAGCTCAGTGGAGGAGGCAATCCTGCCAGCCCCGCAAGGTGTTCTCCAGAGCTGTCTGCTCCAGGAGAGAATGGGCGCTTTGCTGCTGGAGGGACTTCTCCACAGACCACCTGCTGCATTAGAGGCCTTTGCAGAGGCAAGTGTTTAATAATACCTGGCCTATTTAGAAAGGCCTAGTGTAATAAGATTTAAGGACTTTTTCTTCCTACGTACTGCCATTTTTAACAGTCTTTCCTGTGCATCCCAATCTTACTTTTCCTTTAGAAGATCAATTTATGGGGTTCAATCTTTCTGAAGCTTAGAAAAATTTCCTCTAACTGAATTTTCTGATATATGCTACTTCTACTTTTTCTAGACAAGTTAATTACTCACCTTATCACTAGACTAAGAGAAACAAACACATTAATATAACCATCGATTCTCAGTGACTTGAGAAAATGAAGAGCCGAAGATGAATGCCAGGCCCTTGAACTGAAGTTGTATAAAAGAAAGAACACAGCTTTGTGTCAGGCAGATGTGCCTTCAACAACTTTCTTCTGTATGGACTTAAGCAATCAATTAAGACTTTGAGCCTCATTTACCTCATCTTCAAAATAGAAACAATAATACCCATCCAATATTCTGTGGTGAATATTAGATTTTATGTTAATGAAGAGTGTGGCACAGAGCTAAGCCCATATTATGCTTGCAATAAATGATGCATTTATTAGTAATAAGGATCTATCATTATCAACACTAACAAACATACTTTTTAGTACAATTCCAAAAATTAGTTACATACTGAAAATGGAACAGAATAAAACACTGCAATGTCAGAGAACAATTATTACTTAATGATTAGTAGAATATTAAATCCATCACATAACTATACAATACTCTCAAGAATTACTGAAGGACAAGCTGGGTGCAGTGCCGCACTGATTCCCCAAGACACTGTTTCTATTCTTCACTGGCTCCCTCTGCTGTCACTTCTGCTGCTGTAGGTTGACTCACATGCTCCCTGATTCTGTATGCTTGTTTGCTTCCATATACCCTATACCTGATGCAGTGGATGCATTATCTGCCACCTGAGTTTATGCTCTGCTGAGTCACAGCTTGAGAATAGCTCTTTGCCTTCCAAAAGAAATCACCGATGTTTAGTAAGAACAATTTTTCTCATTGCCCATGGGAGGATTTTTATCCATTTCTAGGTATAGGCAGTGTTTTAAAAGCTCAAAGCTGCTGGAAACCTGATCTCCAAAGGGGCATGTGTAGGGGATGATCAATGTATTTTAGCCCAAAATTTACGTAACCATAAAATTTTCATAGAATATCTTAGTGACAAGATATTGGCTTATTAATTGTGTTGGGAGCCAAAAAACCCAAACATATGTTCATGTCCATGGCTCGAGCTTTGTCCTGACTTCTCTGCAGCCCCCACACGACTGGTCCTCCTGGAGGACTCGTCTCTGGGTTTTTGTTACTGCAGGCCTCCGCTGGCTCTCCTTGCTACAGTGATCGCTTACAGAGTTCTCCTCAGAGTTCCACCTAAACGCCCCTCTCTTTTTATCTGTGCATTTTTCTCCAATGATCTCATCTACTCTGAGAGCTTCAATTATAAGCATAGTTTGTGCAATGCCCACTTGTTACACCACTGTTCATTCCTACTCTTCCCCCCACTTTTTCCACTTAAGATATGTGCATCCTTTCGAGTAAGAACAATATAGTTAATACATGTTTTCAACGACTGATCGGCTGATGGCAAACGTGCAGGTTACGTGACACCCCTGGGCAGAGGGCACTCGTGGGCCATACTGAACAGTATGTTCTTGGCTTTGCTTTTTATTTTCCTGCAGTTGATGGTGCTTGGCAATCTGTTAACTCCAGTGTAGTCTCTCCTCTGGTTATTACGAATGTTTTCATGAAAAAGGTTTGGTGTAATAGTATGTGAGGTACAGCAAAAGTGCAAGAAAAGCTCTCACTATGGATATTAATCTGCTAATTTCATAGCTGGCCTGAGGCAGGACAGCACACTAAGGAAACAGGTGCTAAAGGTCAAAAGCAACTTAGGTAATGGGGAAGTCTTCTGCAATTATAAGGGGTATCATAAACATCATACCCTGGGAGGAAATGGCCAATAATAATTGAATAAATAAGTGAATCAAAGAACAAATGAGCAATGTGAGATGACTACTCTACCTTACCTTAAAAGAAATATTAATGCTTCCAATAAAACACATAATACTCTCATACTGACTAACTGCAGTGTGAGTATATGGTGGGGTTTTTTAGTGTAATATTCTATAACACACTTGAGTATTTCATCATGAAAACAAACGCCTTAAATTTCACTTGTGCCAATGCCTTAAATTTGCTTATTTGTCTGAGTCATCCAGATTAGCCCTCTGTCTTCAAAGTAAATGTGTACTTTTTCAATGCGAAGACATGCTCTGGGTGTAAGAGTCAGCCACAGAGCGGAGGAGAGAACATAGTCATGGCTTTCAGACTGCTACATGGCATCACACTGCTACAAGAGCTCCCTCTGGCATCACTTCCGGTCATTAGTCTCCGGTAAATGGGATCTAAAGAGTGACGGATGTGTTAGTCTACCCGTAAACAACAAAAGATGCAGATAAAAAACTCATTCTAACCAACTTAATGAATAGGGGCCTGGAACAGAGTGATGGCCCTTCAGATGGGCCCGGTTGAATCTAGATGAATTGGGAGTTTCAGTAAGAAATGGGAGGCAGGCTGACATGGTTGAGAGGGGAGGGGGGCGGGGTGGAGGCAAACAGGTTCAGCACTCTATATTTCTAGATCTTATAAAGATGACATATTTTCTCCCTTTAAATGTTATTAGCATTCATGAGGAACCTACAAACAAAAATGTTCTTTATTCAGTATCATGGTTCCATACAGGTTAACTTCGATAAATATTAAAACTTATCAGATTTGGTTAAGAAGGAAAAATATCCTCCTCATCTTGCAAGGCAGAGAATTAGGACTCCATGTGAAAGAAAAACATTTTCAATTTAAAGAAATGCCCACGGCTTACAGTTTTTTAAGAGGTGTGTTTCTCGGATAATGACATTGCACAATAACTGACCCATGGCCAAGAGGAGATCTAGCTAATCTCTTCCTAGGGTCACCAACATTTGTAAATTAAATTAGCAGCAATGGTCTCTGAGAATTTTGCAAGCCTGATATTAAAATGATATTATAGCTAAACATTTTTAAAGAGTAAATTGATTACTAAATTATATTAAAAAAGAAAAACATACTTTCCTCCATGTATACAGAATAGGACTGAGAATCCCTTTGGAAAGGGACAGGGGTATACAGTGGCCCACTGGGAAATTTCCTGTTACATGTCCACTGCTTCCTTGCTTCATCTTTTCCCTATTCGGTCCCAGAGACCCTAGGAACTGCCTTAAAAAATGATGAATGAACCACCTGTGGTAAAAACTGTGAACTACAGAGCAGTGGTCTCCAACTCTTATTTCCTGACGGGAGACCTTTTGGAAATGCATATTCTCAGGACCCACTCCAGACTCAGTAAATGAAAAACTCTGGGGGTGGGGCTCCTCAATCTGCATTTCAACAAGACTTCAGGGAGACTCTGGTGTTATTTAACGTTTGAGAACCTCTACAAAGACTAATTAAAACAAGAATTTCCAGAGTCTTTGTGTTTTCTCAAAGGTGATGGGTGTCTTATGAAGTAATTATAAGAGCTTTAGGGATATGATCACAGTAATTACAGCCTATTCTATTTCTGCAACATATACATATGCTCATAGCCAATTTTAGTAGGTAATTTTATTAGTTCATCCAATTAGGTCTTGTTTAGTTTTAAATAAACCAGTCCAGTATTAGGCTGACAATAAGGTCAACTTAAACAATGTTAAAAGACTGAACGTTACTTCGGGTTCTCTTGGATCAGCTGAAAAGTGATCAAAGAGGGTATATGTTGGAGAGAATCAAGTACTTCTCTTATATAATCACGTACAACATTTACAACTCAATAAGGAGGCATGTAATAATTCGTTTAATTTTGGTTTTTCCATCATGCATGCCTTCCTCTGTTACAATCCCCTGAAACAACAACTAGTGAGTTTCCAAGTCAACTACTTTTGAAAGCTTCCAGTCATCCATAGGTCCCATGGTCGAAAACCAGAAGCCCTCAGGAGACAAGACTTTTAAGTAGAGGGGGGACACGTGGAAATGTCTCCGTGTACAACTCCCAAGTCGGAAGTTCTTTTCTTCCCCGGGGGGCAAAACACAAACAAGCTCCTTGTGCTTGGAGGAGTGAGTACACTGAGCAGTAAGGACAACTCAACTTGTGGAAGAGAGGCACAAAACCTCGGACTCCAGAATCACAGGTCAGAGGCTGTTTTACCATCAAACTGATCCTTCAGAGTTGCCCAGGGTTTCCGGAGCCCCTAAGAAATCTGATGATGGTGTTGCTTAAATGCCAGTCACGCTGGGTGGTGATAACTGTTAGAGATGCACCAGCACCCGCTGAGCTATCTCAGACTCATGTTTTAAATTAAGTGGAATACTCTTGGTAGTTATGCAAATATGAGGTGTGTCGAAGATGAGCCACTGCCTTTCTAAAATTCATGCTAGAGTGTAGAATTTAATCAAACAGAATATGTGGCAAATACATTCTGTTTTGAAGGAATGTTTCTAAAAAGTTGCATGGCATTGGCTCAGGTATCAAGATTAAAGATAAATTTAGTCACCATGCTAAATTCATTTTTAACTCTTGAAAAAGGTATTAGTATCAAACAAATGGATGTCAACAACTGGAGGAAAGCAAGGAAATAGTAAACAAAACTATTTCCCCAGACAGTGAAAATGCCATTTATCATAATGAAAAATTATAATAAAATCTTAATTTATTCAGATTCATCAAGCAAATTGTTCTTCATGAAATGATACCACTTTATATTGTTTTTACTGCTTTCACAGCAGAGCCAAACGAACCCTGTGGCAGTGAGGCCTAACAGAGAAGCAGGCCAACTGGTGGTATAAAGTCACGGTGCTTGGCACAGCTGTCCCAAGAGGAAAGCACCTTTTTTTTTTTTAATGTAAGGGCAGAAAGTTATTTTTCTCATTTTCAAAGTAAGATGTTGGGTTTTCTCCTGCCAAAAGGACATCACTTTATATTTCATTTATGCAGACTCTGTATTCAATGAATCAAAGTGATTCAATACATCAATATTAAACAGAACAGTCCCGCTTATCATTCTCTCTCAACCCTATATAAAACCGCTCAGTTTATGAGATGCAGTTTTTTTTTTTATGCTGGAATTAATAAAAAGGAAAAGGAGGGAAGATCTAAAGTAGAGAGCATTTTATTTTCAAGAACTATATACAGTTTATTATCTGCCATACAGTGCTCATTAGAAATGAGCCTACAGTGGAAGCCAGGGCTTTGTGGCAAAATGAAGCGTATCGGATTTGCCTCCTAATCATTCTAACCAAAAAATTGCTCTCTAGTGTGTGCTCTCTCTCTGGCTGACAAACCAAAGAAATCTGAGATCCTGCAAGAGCTGACCTGACCTAACCCTGGGATTAAACACTAATAAAAATACTGGCTGAAGCTACACCACAGTAAAAGCTAAGCACTGATGATTTAACAGATCAGATTCACTACTGCATTTGCTGTGAGAGTTATTCATGAATTATAGCATATAATCTCACTACTGGAAAAATTTAATAAATTGGGATCCTATGGACTTCCTGTTGACAGCAGTTTTTCAAGCTATAAAAATAAATTAAAACAAGGCAAAAATGAAATAAAGAATTATTGAGAAGTAGTTATCCTGAATGAACTCTTCAACAGATGGCTATAAAATGTGTATAAAATCTGCCTATGATTATAGCAAAGACAGCAAAAAGCAGTAAGTATTGTTATGTGTATTATGTCAGGAATGGCAAGAGGCATGCCAAAAGCTCACTATATGTTATTAAAACTTCATTCCAGTACTTCCTGAGCTCTAAGTTGTCTGAGCCCAATAACTATTTTTAAAAAGGCCATACCTCTGCAAACTGAAACAAGGCTGATGCTTGACACGGTTTTGAAGGAGCATCAGGGTGGGATGTACTTGAAGATATCTGGGGAAAAAAAAAACAACAACAAAAAAAACCCAAGTAAATTTTAATGCACAAGGACATTTCCCCATATCAGACTAATAGACTTTGCCATATATTTCCACTGCAGACACAGATAAAGATTAAGACATAAGTCATCATGCAGACCCTTTCAGAAGAACAGTACAAACGATAAAGGAAGACAATGACCATGTTTTTAAAACCAGATGATTGAAAAGAACAAGATGACTGAGTTTGGCTCATTTGCCATGTCTCTTGTAAGGGTTATCAGGTATGTGTCAAATAGCAGTTGAGATTTGTTAAAGTGAATTTCCTTATTTCAATGCATTTCTTAAAATATTATTAAAAGCTGGAAGCTGCAAGTAAAGCCACTCACTGTCTTTCTTCCCTTTGCCACTCCCCCTTTCCCAAGCTGTTCCCTGCTTAGAGGCAGCTGTGAAACAATACTGGAGAAGCATATGGATGTGGGTCAGGGTATCTGGAATTGAATCTTGGATCTGTTCCTCACTAGCTACATGACCTTGGGCAGCTTAATAATCTTACACTTATTTTTCCCAAAATTGAAGATGGTGGTGATAATCTCCATTTTACAGGATTATGGTGAGGAGGAAATAAGCCGTGGCACTAGAACTCAATACACTGCTCACTGAATATATATAGCATTTCTTTCTTTTATAACATCACACTCATGCATACGCATACACACACACCCTTCAGTTTTCTGACAGTGGACAGAGGATTCTGCCACACCACATTGCGTTTACCTAGGGGACTTTCTGTTTTCACTTGGTAATTGTGGTAGCCTCATTAATTTGCTCTGAGGCTTGAGAGCAAGGTCAATTATTAATTTTGGTTCAAAAGTGAACAAGCTTCTATCTAGCTATAATATAGGGTGAAAGTGAGTCACAAAAGCAGAAAGCCTGGACGATATAAATTCAGCCCATTTCAAGTGCAATAAAAGTCTTTTTCTTCAATTAACTCTGGTCACCAACTCCATCAACGGGCATTTATTAAGCAAAAAATGCACCTTCATCATAAAACTCACCCACAAAAATCACTTTTTAACCTCAATTAAATTACGTTGGTTAGAAAAACAATGAAATCAGTTGGTGATATAGTATCAGAGAGATATTTAGAGATGAGAGAGGGTGATGGAATCACTGACTTTATTCACTGCTGAAGCAATCAGAAAAATTTTAATTCCACTGTAAGTTGTGAATCAGACATATAAGCCTTTTTATTTATTTTTTTTAGAGAGGAAGGGAGGGAGAAAGAGAGGGTGAGAAACATCGATGCAAGAAACATCAATTGGTTGTCTCTCATATGTGCCCCAACTGAACCCACAACCCAGGCATGTGCCTTGCCCAGGAATCGAACCAGCAGCCTTTTGTTTTTGCAGAACGATGCCCAGCCAACTGTGCCACACCAGTCATGACCAGACATGTAACCACGTTTATAATAAATATCAGTATAAATAAAAAAGATCTCCAGATTTTTTAACAAACTAAATATAAACGAACTATCATAAATGGTTAAGATTTAACCAAGAGCTCAGAAGACAATGAGGACATTGGGGACAAAACTGTTCCCGGTCAAACGGTGAAACCCATCATTTCAAAAGGCCACCGTGGGCAAGTTGTAACAGACTGTAAATACGAACCCACAAGGGTTTTCCTGAAGTCCTAGGCATTGTAAACCGGGTAGATCTTACTTCAGGCACTGCTCTTCATTCCTACCAACCCTCCTTCCCTAAAAGACTGCAAAGGTGAACAGTTTACACAAGGAAAAATGTCTTTCTTCAAGACTTAAATCAGACAGTGAACAAAAGGAACCAGTGGCATAAACCATCCAGACTTCTGTAAAGAATTTCACAAGTTTCTCAAGAAAAGGATGTTTTACATGTTAATATTTGGATAAAGAAGATATTCAGTTAATGACATGAGTAGGGAGCTCCTGAAGAAATATTAGATCAGGGACCCTTTACATGAAACAGCAGGGTCAGGAAATCTCCTTGGAATCTTCCATATGCTGTAAAACCCACAAAAATGCACATATGCCAATCCAACCAAACTTCATGTGAAATTTAGAGATTTCATTAGATCCTTAGGGGATCAGAGATCAACGGTCAAGCATCTCTGCTTTCACAGTTGGGGTCAGTCAGCATTATTTAACATGTCTATAACTACTGGAGAAAAGGGAGTGCAGAGTGAATCTTCTATTACATTAATGCTTTAAGAAACAAATACAAAACAATTGGAATTCATGGCACATCTCATGAAGAGGCAGAAAGGAAAGCGACTAATAACAAGTATTGTGTTAGCAAATATATAACATTCCTATACTATCTGCAGGGCATTGAGCCGTACAGTATCTTAAAGGGATGGCCTAATATGCCACTGTAACAAGCAGTTTGCCAATGAAAATGTTGAGAACCACTAGGAAAAGGACACTAGAGAGGAAAAAAATGTGAAACTAAATATACACCCTCCTTGTACAAAACTGTTTCGCAACAAGGAGATGTTAGGGAGCTGCAATGCGAGAGGAGGGCTCGTGAAAGACAATTCACGTGATCAAGGGAAGACCGTGTGCTTTCAAGTTCAGAAAAAAATTACTCAATGATGGTTCCATATCGAGTTCTAGAGTAAATGAACAGATTTAGAGAAGCAGTCCTAACCTTTATACTTGCTATCATCATCTCTTTTAACTAATGTTAGAGATGTGTTGAGCTGAACAGGTTTGACAAAAGACAGTAAGACTTCAGAAACTGCCGCTGCATGCTAAAGTTTCAATGAAAAGTGTACTAAAAAAATATATACATAGCCAATGAACAACCATAAGTTGCTTCTATCTTCTGATTTAACATCTGATATGTGACTAAGTTCTAACAATAATTCAATTCTTAATTTTACTATCCATGAATAAAAAGGCTTAAGTGTACTCATATTCAGCATGATTTAATAATGAGCTTTTATTAATATATAGTTATTCTTTAATTAAGAGACCAAACATAAAAAAAAATTTCACAAAAGGAAAATGACATTAAGATATAGTAGGACAATAGTAGACATTGGAATGGTCAAAATTAGTCCAAATACATAAGCACTGTAATTCAATGTATGCAAACTAAACTCCAAATACAAAAAACTTAAAATACAAAATACAAAAATCTTAAAATACAAAAAAATCAGTCAATATAAGGATATATAAAGGTTGTGTGGACGTTTTTCATCCACCTGACATGAAAAAATGAGAGACTCTGAAGTTCTAAAATATCTTTAAAAAATTTTGATTCTATTTTCCCATTTATGGTTAATTGAGCTAGGCAGAGTTCTTCATTGCTTTAAGTTACTGTCACTAGCTTAAACTGAAGCTCATTTTACAAATTCCTTATTAAGTATAAATTGCAATATATTACCTCAGCAAACTGAAATAATGGTGACTTCTGACGCAACTCAGGGGACTCTGAGACATCGGGCCTGCAGGTGCCGGAGGACATCTGAAACAGACAGAGACAGCATGAAGCGTCACAGGAACAGCTTCTGGAACACAACAGAGGATGAGTGCCACCTAAAACGTTCCTATCTGAAGAACGAATGGCCTTGATTGTCCCAATCTGAGGCAATACTGTGCCAAAAAAGTGGTTATATACAAGGGGCCATCTGACTGTAAATAATGCCATAAATAGCAGATGAGCAACACAATGCAGTTTAGAAAGTTAATAGTCACCCAAGAAAAATTTCTACAGTGATACCTATTTGATTTTGTGGCTTTCTGCCACCAAAATCCAAAGAATTATCTACTTCTTTCATGTTCTGTGTTTCTCCAATGTGTTATGTCACCATGAACATTTCTGACAAGAGAATATCCAAGTCCACTGTGAAAATCTTAAAACAAACAAACAAACAAAAAAAGCACAGCAGGGAAACTACCTACAATGTTATCGCCTAAAGATAAGCACTGCTATATTCCATGTATATTCTTCCAGTTGTGTACACAGATGTTTTCAATAAAAATGAGATACTGTACTATAGTTATGTTCTTTAAAAAAATACACGAATTATCCTGTGTTATTAAGCCTTTTCAATGTAATTTTAATAGCTGCTAGTGATTAATTATATTAGATGGCTGACTCCAATGGAAAGAGCTCACAGTCAGTCACACAGGTTATATTCTTGTAAACAGTTTCTCACTTAACCTCTTCATTAGACATGGAAGATGTGATTCTGAAAAAGTGTCACAGCCCCTTAAGAAAGGGCAAGCATTTTAAATTTTAATTGTTACTTTTGTATTTGAAAGAGTAATGGCCAGCTTCTCTCAGAGAAAAGCTTCACAGAGAAGGTGTCGATTCATGTGCCACCTGTGGTTTGCCTGACGCCCTTACTGGTACCTGACTGTTTGACAACTCGTGTGTCTAATGGCCCGACAGCGTTTTTATTTGCTCCCCAACATAAAATGCACTAGAAAGAAGGCCAGAAAATCCTGAAATTACAAGCCACAAAAAATTCCTTATTAGAATAAATACTTAAACAAAATATACCTCTATATTGTAGTTTAAGAATAATGGAAAAAATCAATACTGCCCTGGTTTATAAAGAAACCCTGAGTCTTTAGCCTCTAGATATCTTGGCAAATTATAAAGTATCTTTATGAAACTTTAATAATGTTAGTTGTACCCATGATACAAATTTAGAAAAAAAAATCAAATTAAATATGTTATCATTTAAAGTAGCTATATATACTGCATAAAACCTATATAATGTATATTTTAACTTTTTTAAATGGAGAATTTTTTAAAAAAAGATTTTTAAAATTTATTTTGAGAGAGAGGGGAAGGACAGGAAGAAGAGAGAAACATCAATGTGAGGTTGCCTCTCGCGCGACCCCCTACTGGGGACCTGGCCAGCAAGCCAGGAATATTCCCTGACTGCAATTGAACCGGTGACCCTTCGGTTTACAGACTAAGACTCAATCCACTGAGCCATATCAGCCAGGGTTATATAATATATATTTTTATTTCAGATCCCATGATACATGAAAAGTAGTTACCATTTATAAGGAGTTAAATTACCCAATGACTTAATTAGAGTTCATATTAATTATAAGAAGGAAAATCAACTCTGTTTCAAATGGCATTTATAGATTATTTGGCATAACTATACAAGCCTACGCAGTCTTAAAGTTAAATAAGACTCTCTGCAAATTGTTCTGATGGTCTTAAATAAAACTTTCTTCTTAAATCAAGAATTCAAATGTAAATAATCATCAAGATATACATACTCCTGCGCATGTTATGTCGATTGCACTATGCAATCAAAGTCTATGCATGTGTGCTCAATGGTTAAAAGAACGGTAAGAGAATCACTAAAGCTATACATTTTACTCCAGTGGACAATGTACTCACTAAAAAATCTAGTTACTCTTACATTAAAGCAGTGTGGATTTAACATATATCTTCAGTACCGTAAAATGGAAAGACTGCACAATTAATAGCCAGGAGAACTGTGTTACAACCACGTGATCACCTGACTCCCTAGTCTACAGAAGAACAGAAGCAGAATATCAGATGGGGTTAAGAAAAAGGAAGAAGGTTGAGAAAAAACAGTGCCAGCAGCAAGAAAACACAGGGACAAGAAAAGCCAAAAAGAATAGACAAAATGCTCAAAG
Organism: Micronycteris hirsuta; assembly: GCA_004026765.1. Lineage (NCBI taxonomy): Eukaryota > Metazoa > Chordata > Mammalia > Chiroptera > Phyllostomidae > Micronycteris > Micronycteris hirsuta. The sequence continues at coordinate 91,833 of PVJI01003655.1, forward strand.
TGTTGTGATCTAACAAACAAAAATTAAAGTAGGGCAAATGGCCGAAAAGTTTCTCCTGAAGGCAGCAGTTCACTGCAGTAATTAATATTCGTAACCGTGATTCTAAGTTGTTAGGATAAAATACATAAAATGTGTTATTAAAAGGCAGAAATGCATGTGATACATGCTAGACATTCTTCCATCTAAGATCTCAAAAAGTACAAATGGTTCAATGGCACAGAAGATGTATATATGCAGACTTCATTCTTCAGTGCTTGATAAATAAGGCATCCCATTGTAAGGTGAATATCTGTACATGCATGATATGCACACACATAGTTGGTAAATAAATCTGGGACTAGATCCACACAAAGTGAATAGAGTATTTCCCACAAAAGACTCCTATTTAAGTAATGTTATTAATCAGGGGATCCTAGGTTTTTTCACCTTGCTGTTTCTATTTACGGTACTCTGAATTACTTATCAGGTGAAGCATGCTTTTTATGGATAAACATCAATTCCCTAGTATCCATTGCTATGCTGAACATAACAGAATATAAAGAGTCTAAGGTATGTGTTCACTAATTACAAGGAAAAAATAGATACTGAATAAACAGAGGTTAAATAAAGGGAGGAAAAAACCCAATAAGCTGTTTCTAGAAAGAGTCTGAAATAACCCATAAAGCCACTAGGGGTAGCTATATACCCAAGAAAGAAAACAGCTACAGCGATCTCAAAAGCAAAGTTAACCGCATACTCAACTTCCTTTAAACCCAATCTTCCCTTTGATTTAGCTGTAATTCACAATAACCAAGGAAGAGGAATGATTTGTATAATTAAGAATTATGATGAAGTAGTATTTTTTTCCCCACAGATGCAATTCAGATCTTAAAAAATGTAGACAGATAAACACGATCCAGGCCCCTGATATAAAACAAGATCACACCAATCTAATGTATTGCAAGTGCTTCAGAAAGCCATGTATTATTATCAAGAGCCTGTTCCTACTTCACGAGGCACAAGACCACAGCCACTCACAGTTGGACTGTGATGAACACAATCAACAAAAAGGGTAAGTGTTGTATCTGGACTACACATTCTTGCCTTTGCTAATTCCAATATTTATTGAGTAGTCATTCCTTCAACAAATATTCTGTGGACACCTACTATGCGTCAGCCCAAAGACTGCTGCTTTCAAGCAGCTTACATTCCACTGGGAAATAAAGTAAGATTTAGGGAGTGTGTCTGGTCCTTAAATTGCTTACTGTTCCAATGCAGGAGGGAGCTACATGTATTACAAAGTCTATGGGAGGACAGTGAAGTGGCCTCCATTCTTTTTGGAGATGGGTGAAAAAAGATAAGTAACATCTGAGATATACCTACAAGGAACACCAGAATTGTAGAAATGATGTTGTAACAACAGGAGGAAAAGTATGAAGGCAAGTGATCTGTAAGTGTGAGAAACAGTGACTTCCCAGTGCGGCTGGAGGTTAAGATGGCTGAGAATGTAATGGGAGATGATTCAGACTGAGAGGATTTAAATTCTATGTCAAGTATGAAAAGTAAGCTGAAGGTAATGGGGAGCCAGCCAAGGTTTTTAGTCACAGGAGCTGCATAATGAGAGATGTGCAGTTAGATAATTCTGTCAGTGAAGTGCAAGATGACCTTGGCTGGGGAGTGACTGGAGGCAAGAGACCAATTAGGTTAAGGAAATAAACCAGCTAAGATGTGGGGCCCCAATTAGATCACAGATGGTATTGCTGAGGCCTCAGTAATTGTCTAGAAAGATGTTGGAGCTAAGGAAAAGGAAGAGAGGTCAGACAGGGCCAGTGTTTCTAAGATGAGTTAAAGCCTTCCTCTAAAAGAAGGAATTTGAGAGAAAGAAGAAGGTTTTGAGGGGGGCGGGGTACGGGCTGGTCTGCTATGGAAGGAGAGGGTTTGGGGATAGAGGATTCCATTTCAGAGTTGGAGTGTAAAGATCCTATGTGACTCCAATGTCCTGTGATCTGATCTTCACCCTCATTCAGTCTGACCCAGCCTTTCATACAACTGGTGGCTTTTGCCAGGTGTTCTTCAGAGTATCTGAGTGATCATTTATTTGCATTTAATATGAAATGTTAAATGAAGCTCTAAAATGAACTTGATCTTAAACACAGGTGAATTAAATCTAAGCATATTACATCCAAGATAATCCTTCAAAACGTTTTTAAGGACTAAAATAAAGCCACTCTTAATTAAACCTAAATTAGGTTAAAGAGAACCTGGTACTAAAGCACTGCACTTAGCTGGCTGATACCAGGACTGAGCTACAGCTGAGAAAGGTACCAGGTTGGATATCCTGGACAGCATAACCAAAAACGCTGCATAGAACTGAGGAATCCCCAAATACATGTCAAATCATCTGGCAGGAAGAAAAAGCCCCTGGTTTTACCCAGGGCACCAGACTACTGATTTCATGCCATGAGTAAAGCTCTCCTATTATCACAAGCTGTGTGGCAAAGCACTAGTGTGGAAGTCCAGCACAGACTACAGGCCACGTCTACAAACAACTTCTACCCTTTGCACCCCTCTCTGGAGGACTGAGGAGCTCATGCAAGTCCATCACTGTCTTGAGCAGTGCAGCCTGGGAGATGACTGCCAATCAAGTAGGGTAAAAGGACTTGATCCTCTGGGCTCTGAGCCTCAGTGCTGACAAATGGGAGAGGCTGGGCAGGATGGGCAGTTCCAGCTAAAAATGGACAGTGGTTTTAATTTAGATTGTCAAGCGCTAACTTCATTTTGATAAACATCTCAAATGTCCCACCCAAAATGGTAAGAAATAAAAGTGACCAGAAATGGCTAAGTTTTTCCTTATAAAAGCAGCAGTTGTTCAAAATTATTTTTTTTCTATGTATGCCTAAGGATCTTTTGAATTAATAACCTTAGTTTGTATCGTTTTTCCATTCCTTACTTCCTCCATCATATGACTGCACCAAATGTATATTATCTTGTCACTTTATTAAGTACTTCCTTTTCTAAAGCAACAAGAAATAAATCATTTGGCCCTGGCTGGTGTAGCTCAGTGGATTGAGCACGGGCTGGGAACCAAAGGGTTCCGGTTCGATTGCCAGTCAGGGCACATGCCTGGGTTGCGGGCCAGGACCCCAGTGAGGGCCATGTGAGAAGCAACCATACATTGCTGTTTCTCTCCCTCTCTTTCTCCCTCTCTTCCCCTCTCTCTAAAAAAAATAATAAATAAAATCTTAAAAAAAAAAAAAAAGAAAAGAAATAAATCATTTGAAGGAACAAGTGGGTATAAAAAAGTTTCTTCTTACAAGTGGTTCTTAAAGACCTAACTGCGGGCAACTTCTTCCTTAGCTGATTCTCTTCTATATGATTCACTTCTTAAAGCCATTTAGCTTTGTTTCTGTATCCTGAGAATTCTCAAAATGGTTTCCCCCTCTTTGTCAGAAACAAAAGGATGAACACTGCTCGTGTCAGAACTCTGATGTTTTTAAACGTGAGGAGGACAAATTCTCACTAAAAAGAGCCCAGGAGTCAAACTTCAAGCAAAGGGAAAAAAGCATTCTTTCATTTAACTAGCATTTTTATCTATCTATAAGTTCTACAGATGTTTATCGGTTTACATTTGTTTCTGAAAGTTAGAAAGAATGTTAATAGATGTTGGGAAGAAAAACATCATTGTGATCTAATCTGCCAGAAAAGATGATGCTGACTTTCACAATACAATGCTTGGTTGGAAATTATGAGTCAGCCTGTGTTGAAAGGTCAAGTGTGCATTATTATTCCAACATTCACACTCACCTTTCAGGACATGCTTGGGGTATCTACACCCAAGTGAGAGTTAGTCTGATTGCTATTCGGGAGAAGCCATGTGTTAGAAAGTGAAATGATGCTCGGAAACACTATTATATTAGGAAGTCATGCAAACATGCTGAATAAGTATGCAGAGGCACATAGTGACGCATTTACTTCTTTTCAGCCGAACATTAGTACAATGTAAAAGAACTACCAGTCCACCAACTTATTTTTTCCTCCACTGAATTGAATGAAATCAAAATAAGTTAAACTGAACATCTGGTCAACTACTGTGGATATCAAATGTAAACTATTTATAATAAAAGGCTTTTGTGATGTAAAAATCTTATATGGTATCTTCTAAAATCACTACTTGAATAGGCTTCAACTGTCATCTGTATGGCACCCTCACAATTAAAAAAAAGAAAGTAAAAAAAAAAAAATATATATATATATATATATATATGAAACAAAATTGAGCTGACTGCTATTTCGCCCTACACAGCAATTCTGGCAGGGAATTGAAAAATTTCCATCCCCAGTTCCCGAGTATGGTAAAATAACATGACCTTCAGGTTAATTCATCTGGTCTCTGTTAAATGAGTCTGGAAAAAAGAAGAATTCCACATATGCAAACTATGCATGGTTAAGTGCTACTACCTGCACATCAAAACCATACCTAAAAATGTTTAGCATAAGCAGACCAATGACTATACAGGGAGTAAAAGACCATAAAACCAAGGTCATAAGGACCTCAGTCCTTTTCATTTTCCATTTTAAAGACTAAAACAACCTGGAATGCCATGTCTCTTGATTTTTTAAAATGGAAGTTTGGATTTATTCAGGTACCAGAGAGATGGACAGTTTCACGCTTTAAAATATCTCATCTTTTCCCAGCAAGCCTGAGTGAGAACATCACGAAAGTAGGGGATGTTATGCATAGGGTCGAATGACCCGAAGGACCCACCCTGCAGACCCAGGACAACGCCAGGGCAAACGCTAGGATCTGCACATGGTGTTTCTTACTCCTCGACTCACGGACCCTCTAAGTTTGCACCTGACTTGTGTTGGTGTCCTCTTGGGCTCATTTACACCACTTCTGTTACTCCCGGGGCAAAATATAATGCACAAACAGAGCTTAATGAAAACAAAAGTAAAGTCTGTTCATGAGCTGCAAAAGTGAGTGTGCAGAACTACAGTGCGAACAGAAGACAAACGTCTGCAGGAGCAGAATGGAGAGGAATGAGAAACCGACTTACCTCTGATGTGCCAAGGGCATGTTCTCCAGCTAAAAGAAGCATGCTCAGTCCTCCCATTTGAGTAGGATCTAAGTTAAAAACAAATAAATCATCAATTTACAATCACGAAGTACATATAATCGACACAGAGTAAAAACTCAAATAGCAGCCATCAGAAATCCAACAGAACCACATATACCTTTCTATAGAAAACTTTTCGAAACTCTTTATGCTTGGCATACACGTACTTAGTGCTCAACTTTTATTAGCACTTTAAATATCACTGTTGTCCTACCACTGCAACACAAAACATCCTTCAACACCATAGCTGTTTATAATGTGAATTATCTCCTTTATGTGATGTTTCTTTCCTTACTGCGAGGGTATAGACGTGTTTCTTTTTTTTGTTAAACAAAAGAATGCTTATATTAATCTTCTAAGAAGTTGGAGATTGTTATCCTCAAATTGTTGTCTCTGCTATTTAAAATCAGGGCTAATAAAAAGAATCAGGCTATCAGACACTAGAGAACAGAGAAAAATCTTAAAAATGGGCCTGCAATATCTAGTAGGCTTTGTTCAATAATCTTTCTTTGAAACTTAAAATTAACAATGATGCCTTTTTGACATATTAAATCTTAGGGGTCTAATCAGGCCCTTCTTAAAATGAGTCCTTTTTATATTACCAAAGGTCTTTGTTTTCATTCCTTCAATAATCAACAGAAACAGAAAAACAAAATAAAAACAGCAAAGTGGTAGATCTATGATCCAGGTTATATATAAACAAAAAGTACTACAGACAATTAGAAACCTATATTCCTGAAGGTGGTCTTATATGAATTAAATTTCAGAACTGCAATTAAATAATATATGTGAAAATGCCTAATTCAGTGCCTATCACATGCATGTAGGTACTTATTAAATGATTTTTTATATTCAGGAGTCTACAATTAAAAGTGAGGGTGAGGTATACTGTTGCTTAAAGATATTCAGGAGTTTCTTTTCTTTTTTGAACTCTTTTTAAAGGTATGACCTTAAGTATATTCTTGTATACAATCTGTTTCGAGAACTCACAAAGCAACCCTGACCACATTTTTTGTATAATTTTTTTGAAAAATTAAAAAGAAAATCTGACACAGTTTAAAAAAAAAGGAAGAGGTTATTAGAGGGGAAAATACGTCGCCAAATGATCAGTTAAGACTTAATGTTAAAAGGTAGCCACAAAGGAAGACACACATACAGAATACGTAGGAACATGCTCATTTGAAGAAACAAGTCTTTCTGCTGGTTAAGAACTATTGTGGCTGTTAAAATAAATACTTAAATCTATTTAAAAACAAAAATCAGGAGGGGGAAATGAGTTTAGCACAATGGAAGAGTTTAATTTGGTTCTCTGGGCAGCTAAATACATTTGAAGGTGCCATGTCAGAGATCAGGAGGATTGGACGACTGCTTTCCAATAAAGCCAAAAACCTGTTAACTCAGATTACAATAAGGTAAAACAGAAACACACTTATAAGTTCATTTAAGTTTATATACCAATGTGACTTTCCAAGAAATGTGCTGTATAGATACTAAAACACAGACCAAGAAATTATCATCATGCTTTATATTAATTTATATTTACATAGTATTATTTAGAAATATCAAAAATTGATATAAAGAGTCTGCTTTCCCTTCACCAAAAGGGCTTATACTAAATTAAATTCTACACAGCTTTCCATTCTTGGAAATCATGCAACTGACTGCTCTGAGGTTATTCAAAACAGTGAAACGTCATGTGACAAGAACCACTGGGAAAACAAAAGCAAAGCATGAGATTTCATGTTGAGGAAAAGCTTACAGCTGGCCCCTAAGTGCCCTACAGTATCCTTTAGATCCAAATAGCTAAGGCCCATGTTTTAATTAAAGGCAAATCAATTTGCTTTCATTATACAGAAAAGGAAATGACTGAAAATATCAGGCCAATGTTACATACTATACCCTAACTTAACAAGGGCTCTGATCAGAGATTTCCAACATCCATCACAAGCCCTTACATAATAAGATAAATTCAAGAAAGGTGTTTTTTGTAAAATTTCTTTCCTGTATTTTGCTATAAAGAACACCGTTTTTAAAAGCTGACCTGTAAATACCTTGGTTGAAGCCTAGGTCCCACTTCTAATTTGTAGGTATAAAAGGCAGATTAATAAACTGTCAGAAATGATGCTATAAACAGACATCATTCATCGCTTTCTGTACTTTATCTATAATTATTTTTGATTTATAGAGACACTGAATGCAAAAAACCTGCACAGACTGACCTAGATTTAAAATTGGAACAAAAAGCAATGGAAGATAATATTAATTAAAAGAATTCAGTTGGAAGCAAATCATCCATATACTCTTTTTTGGTCCTGATAATAAAATGTTTTTTTTTTAAAACATTCTAACTGACACAATCTGGGAAGCCCAGAATGCTCACCAAGACTACCAGCAAGTGGTCTGAAGCTAAAATTGTACAAAGTGACAGCTAAAACAAGCAAAGATCTCTGTTTTGATCTCCTGAGATAGGCGGAAGTATGGTTTTGGAAGCTCACTTAGAGTTACACTACACACCTAGTGTAACAATCACCCGAAGGCTCTGTTCTCCAACAATGCGGCCATTATATTAGAACACATTCCTTAGGTTTATAAATGACAGCACCACATACATTGTTATACCACGAATCATACACTAAAGTAGTAAATCGATCTGGCCTACTGGCTATTATAAAAAAAGGAAGTGTCGCCCTGGCTGGTGTAGCTCAGTGGATTGAGCGCGGGCTGGGAACCAGACGGTCCTAGTTCGATTCCCAGTCAGGGCACATGCCTGGGTTGCAGGCCAGGTCCCCTGTGGGGGCCATGTGAGAGGCAACCATACATTGCTGTTTCTCTCCTTCTCTGTCTCCCTCCCTTCTCCTCTCTCTAAAAATAAATAAATAAAATCTTTAAAAAAAATAAAATAAAATAAAATAAAAAAAGGAAGTGTGATCACAATATTGTTCAACTTCACTTTCCATATTCCCAATGGCTCAGTGCTCTCGTTTAGAAGAAAACTGCTTATGATAATGAAATAGGAACCCTATAGCTCAGTATCAACCTCGATGCTTCCACCCTGCCCAATCTCTCAACTTCACCCTGGAAAAGTCCTCTCTTGAGTACTAACTACATTGCAATAGCCAGGGAAGATGGAGCCATTTACAGGATGAGTTTAAGGACGTTATCTCCCGGTTATAAACACTTCAGCATTCCTTACCACCCAAAGAGTATTAAAGGTCCCATGATAAATGGGACCAACTAGAATTTAAATTTGCTCAGCCAGTACAGGAATGGGGACAGGAGAGGGTAGAATGGGATTTCCCTCTAAGAAACAGCTGTCAGATCCATCTCAGATCTGGGATGGGGTTGTTCATATTCTCACCCTTGATGTGTCACATCCTCAGAGGATCCACATAATTGTGGCTTTTTAAGTATTCACAATAACTAAGGTGCTTCCTGAGACAGCTTACTGTGTATATGTCTTTAAACTATTTTGATACGTTATAAAATTCCCTGAGCTCCTGACATCTCCACATCGCTGTCTGCTTTTCTGTAACACCAATGTCAGGAATTTATATATATAGTGACTCTACCACTTGGTCTACACCTCCTTTCTTTAATTGTTTATACTCATGTATGCTACACTCCAAAGCTTTAAGATATGCTATATTATATCTGCCATTATTTCCTATTGGACATATATTTTGGTTCTCTCTCTCCATATTATTTGGGAAAAGTACTGCCTAAATGTATTGCCCTGTCCCTGAAGAACAGATAGAAATAGTGTCTAAACTCACCGGCCATTCCAAAGTTAAGCTGAGGCATTTCTTCAGTCTTTGCTTTCTTGGGGCTTGGCAAGTCTCTTGAGGAGTCAGATGGGAAGGCCCATAATTTCTTTCGTGGATTGACAGCAGGCGTTGGGGATTTCACAGGCTTGTTTGTGGTAGGACACCATTTGTAGCCAGGGTTTGCTTTCATAAATGCATCTTTATACTATAAACAAAGAATAGATAACAGGTTTTAATTAATACATAGACTGAGTATGTTCTAATTGTACTCACATCATCACCCCATTTGGAAAATGACTGAAAACACTTTCAGTAACTTCGATAGCTTTCCTCATAGAAGAACGACAATTCAGGGCATGAATTAATTTACTAAAAAGTTCTTTGTGGGATGAGGGTACAGAGCCAACACATTTTTTATTTTTTAACCCTCAATATTTTAATACTACACAAAAAGCTGTCTGACCTTGGCGGAGGGAGGGAGTTATTTGTCATGGAAAGAGCTCTGAAGACAGAAAAACCAGAGTTCAAACCCTAACCCTTCCACTTAGGGCTATAGTGACCAAGGATGGAGACCAGAAATGGAGAATATAACATCTCTGGGCCTCAGCCTTAGTTTCCATAGACTGAAAACACCACCAAAACGCCTAGAGTTACATAAACAGTAGTGCATAGCATGGCGTCTGCTACACATTATGAAGTGTGAGTCAATACCAAAGCCAGTAACGAAGTTCTTCTGCTCACTGCTTAATTTGGTCAGTACAATAAAAATTAAATCTGTGCTTTGATGTACTAGTAAGGAAAATGCAGCACAGTTATCAGAGTAAAGTAATCAGCTGTGGGATAAATGAGCCAAGCCCGAGAACAGAAGAAGGGGAACAAGGTAGGGCAAAGTAACACCTAACTTCTCAGTCTTTAGAAGATGAAAGGCCACGCAGGAGGAGCACTGGGCGCAGTGTCTGGACACCTGGGTTGAAAATCCATCTACGCTATCAGCCTGCTGTGGACATTAAGCAAGTTGTTTAACCTCTCGGCCTCAATTCCTCCATTTCTTAAGTGTGACCGCACCTGCCAACATCCCAGCGTCTTGTAATGAGCAGCACGATCAACGACGCGAACGTGCTGAGAGCTGTAATGTGTGATGTTGCAATTAATGCATCACAAACTTTATGTCTTTATGTGGAGGTATCAGCCTTCACTGGCATCTTCCTTTCCCTTTCTTTCTGTTGCTTCCACTCCAGCCCTTTTTCTCACATCTGCTATTTCTTTCCCCTTTTGTAAAAAAATTAAATTAAAAATATTTATTTCTATTCATTATATATCACTAAAAGTTATGTTATCTGATAAAATGGATTTTCTATGTATTTTTAAACTATTATATGTTATTACTGATGGATACTTTATTAAATTAATGCAATTATTTTAATCCCATAAGCTTGCCATTTAAAAAAAACCTCTAAAGTTTTTTATTTAACTCAATAGGAAAAAAAAGGTTCCTTGTTCTTGGTGTAAGGAAAGTATATGTAATCCAAAAAACAAACTTTCCTTGGCACTTCACTTTATATCATATAACTGAAAATTGTACTATAGACAGTCAATGGTTTAGAATTATTCACAATTACCTTAATTCAAATTCTGTTAATAATCTTTTTTTTCCCACTAAAAGCTGTACATCTGCATATTGATACACAGTTACATGTAGTAGGAAGGTAAGCATAAAACCTGTAAGATATAGTTTTCTTAAAAAATAATTTAAGAAATTATTAAAAAATAATTAACATAGGACACAAGGCCAGAGTCAAATAAGCATTTACCATCATATAGGAGGATGCATCTGAGGTATCAAAGGTGAAAGAAGAGACAGCCTACCCCCCATGTACTTGGGGAGATTTACATACGAAGCTGCGGCAGGCAGACAGCCTTGCCTGCTGTCTGGAGGCAGAAAGTGACAACTGGGGGGGAGAAGTGGAGACAGAAGTAGCAGATCACTACTGTGTTCCAGCAAAGGACACACGGGCCAGGTTTGTCAGATGAACAGTCATTTGGACAAAGGTCACCACTCTATAAAGTAACAAAAGACTTTCAAACAAATTAACATATTTATCATGAGAAATAAAAAATAAATTTGGTAGTTTTATTAGAAGAAAGGTCTGGTTATGAAAGTTCCAGTTACTACAGTAAATCTTGATGACTTTGGAATCTGTAATCATTCAAAGGGATGTAGATAAAAGTTAACTTTTGCACTCTTTGAAAAATTGCAAATTCATGCTGTAAACTATTTTTTAAGAAGAAAGTTTAAAGTGCTTAAGGAAATTACTAAACCTCACTGAACACATTTTTTAAAGAAAACAAGTATTCTCCAATTCTAATTAGTTTACATAAATTTATCTTTCAGAGAAATTTATACTTTCAGAAATGTAGATAATGTTTACTCACCCAGATCCCTATTTATTTTCTAAAAAGTAACAAAGACTCTAAAAAACATTCTGAAATTTTAATTTTTTTAAATTAGTACAAACTGACTAAACTAACTTTTCTCCTAATTACTCAAATTAGGAAGTAAAACTGTCCTTTAAAAAATCGGCATATGAAAATGAACTACTGTTGCCACAATAATCCTTATATCCAATTTAGGTAACAATATCTACAGCTAAACTCAGCTTAAACTAATCTTGCATTCAGCTTTTCCTCTATGACTTTTCCGCAACAGACCAGCTAAGCAGTTCTGTGGCTACTTAGTCAGTTTTTGAAGTGTAATTTTTATTTGGTTTTATCATGAAAGTTTTAAGGGTCAATGTTCTGTTACATAAAACAGTCTAATTTTCTTTCTATTAAAGATACCTAGCAACAACAATTCAGATAAGATTGTGCTATTAAGTCTTATTACCTAAATGATAATTAAAAAAAAAAAATTTTTTTTGTGCCCTGGCTGCAGGCTGGGAACCAAAGGGTCGCCAGTTCAATTCCCAGTCAGGGCACATGCCTGGGTTGCAGGCCAGGTCCCCATTGAGGGCCACATGAGAGGCAACAATACACTGCTGTTTCTCTCCCTCTCTGTCTCCCTCCCTTCCCCTCTCTCTAAAAATAAAAACAAAAAAAATTTTAAAAATCTTAAAAAATATATATTTTTGTGAGGAAAAGGCCCTAGAACAAGGAAATAGAGATTAGTGCCACTTTTTAAATCTTCCTTTCCTCTTTTACCCTTGTATAATGTGATTTCTGCCTACCACAGAGAAGAGGTACAGTTGTCTCAAAATATATTATGTTAAGGGCTCATTTAGCCTCCTGCAGTTAACAAAATTTTTAAAAATGTACAGCATCTCTTTTTTAAATATCAGATAATTTTCTTTGTCATCTTTTCTCCAAAATTCTGGTAGATTTTATGGCACTATTTCACATACTTTTACCAGAATCAGCTGTCTTTTTTTGTATAGGCATTCCCAGGGTCCCTTATTACTCACCATGGTTGCTATTCTCTTTCATTGTGTTGAAGATCTAGACTGTACTAATAACCAGAAATACTACTAGTGTTTCGGGTAGCCCTCCCCCCCCTCGCATTAAAAACAAACAATTTGAGAATAGTTAGTAAATATATCTTTCGTTAACAAACGATCTGGAAAGTAATGTTAGGGCCCAATTTTTAAAATGTTAACGTAAGTTATTGTCTGTCTGTAGATAATGATGTCATTGCTGTATATGAAGCAGGCAAAATGCTGTCACACAGGGGAGGTATTTGCCACCATCACTGAGTAACAGTGACTCGTTATTATTGCTAATGAAATGTGGCGGCGGCTGGGGTTGGAGAGAAGGGAGCCGGCATTCACTGAGCACCTCAGATAAATCAGGAGCTGTGTCTGTAAGTAGAATCACTTAGGTTACCTAATGGGTTGAAAAACAGCAGAAAAAAATGGAAGCCACGACATGGGTTTTTACTAATGGGAGATCTTTGAAAACTTTATTTTAGCAATAGGTTATTTACAAGATAGGACCAATAGCTTGAGACTGACGTTCTTAGAGGATAACTGAGTCAACCCTCCCAGCCCCAGCACAACAGCCCTGCCCTGAGGACGCAGAGCGGTGGGGCTAACTCTTTGGCCCTTTTAATCCTGTTACGATAGATATTTGCTCACATGGTTGACCAGCTGAGCAGCATTCTAAGATTTTCACTACATACGGTCTACATAAGAGTTTTCCCTCATTTCTTTCCTTAATAACCTCATCACAACAAATGATTAGGTCTTTCTAATGTAGAGCACAAGACTGATGAGGTGCCCAGCTCCAAGGACAGATAGACATCCTCACACCCTGAGGCTCTGCCTGCCTCACATGTACTGGCCACCCTTGGCGTTCCTACACCACTTGTGTTGACCTGTGTCTTTGCATGAATTTATGGCTTCTCCATCTAAGCATTAAATTCCTTAAAGACAAGGGTTGTGTTATTCTTTTTTCTATCTCCCACATTCTTAACCCTTTTGCTCAATACATACTTGGTTGCACTAACAAATATTGTCTTGGTATTAATCATTCACAATGAGTTTAAGATTTTCCAAGGTTAATATTGTGATATAGTGACAGCATATTAACCCTCACAGTGATTTCTCAGTTACTATTTTCCATAAAAACCCACATACTCCAGGCTTTTTTCTTGCCCTTTGTTCTTAAACCCGTAAGTAGCTTCCCCTTTTACCGAAACTTTGCAAAACCATTTTTCATACCTGAGCCAGGGAAAGGCATAAGGACCATGTGTAATGGACCATTTGGCAGGACCAAAAGTGGGTTTACAGTTGTCAGTATGTGAAAGTTTATTCTTGTATTATTATTTATTATTGTATTATTTTCCATATGAACAACTGTAAACCTACGTTTGCCCTACCCCGTATATTTGTGTGGCCAATCATGGATTGTAAACGATATAAAGGCAGAGACTCTTATTTATGCTCTTTTCATCCCCAGTGTCCACTGAGTGTCTGTCGTCTAGTCGATGCTCACAAACTAGTGTGAGGGAGGCGGGTGGGTGGAATATGTGAGAGAGAAAGAGAAATGCTTATAGTTGGTGACTGTCACTGCACAGCTCTACATCATAAGTTCATTTATGATGGCTTTAATTAGTCTGGTCAATGCTTTAAAAATAGTTGATGCTGGTAATCATTCCTTCATAAGAATGACAGTATAATCATTTTCATAACATGTACTGGCTTTCACCAAAGCATACAAATGATCCTTAACAAAGGACGTGGTATCTTACTGGGAAAGAACGCATTTAGTAGATGAACCTTGGAGGGGAGAAAGCGGATTCCTGACAACATCTTTCATAACTGAAACTTTCTTCTTACAAAACTACCCCAAATCTTACATGAATTTCAGCATTAAGTCCCTCAATCAATCTAAAAATTAACATCTGAAACCAGCACCAAAATGAGTAAGAGACTGAGTTTAAATTCTCAATTTATCACTCACTATGAGGTCTATTTATCACAATTTATTGGGGTCATTATAAGTCCTTGTAACTTTATTTTATTTGAATATTTAAATGCTAGTGTTCACTAACGATTAGCAAACTGATATTTTTGAAATCAAGTCATCAGCTCACGTAACTGAACATCTGTTTTCTTAGGGGCTATTAATCACATTGGACAGTATCTGCTAAGTTAGGCAAATGATGCCTTTAGTTTTGTTGATTCTTGTGATTTGAAGACAAATTTTGCATTTTTGTAGCCCTTTACTGTGTTCACAGTTCCTAATAAAAATAGCAAATAATGATGAGGTGAAATATCAAATACGAGCAAATATAAGTTTGCTTGTCAGAAATAACAATGAAGCTAAACATTTACATAGTATTTTAAACTTTACAGAATGCTCGCACCTTCATTGCCTTTTTGTACCTCACCTTGACCTTGGGAGGGCAGGCATGTTTACTGCCCTTTCCAGAGGCGGAAGCTCAGAAAGATCAGAGAAGGGTGAAGGCCACGGAGAAGAACCACGGCTCCACTACTGCTAACTTGCTCCCTTGGGTAAGTCGTTTAACTTCTCTAGGCCTCAGTGTCCCCATCATGTTGAAAAATAATATTGACCTTATGGGACAAATGAGTTAAATTTCATAAAAGAACCTTGGACAGGATAGTATAATATTCAGAAACTGACTATTATCATCTCAAACACAAATGCTAAAATATTGTTTTTAATACAGTAGGAAAGTACAGATATCTGAAATACAGGAGTGGGAAAGGTCTCAGAAACAAGGAATATTGCGAACATGGAGTCGAAATCTTTCATTTTATTATCCACATCCTCCCAAAGCAACAGAGCCCCCCGTTAAGCCACATTCAGAAAGCCCCCTAAACAGGATGTCATTTCATTTGAGGTAGCCAAAAGTAACTGACAGAGGAGACAGATGTCAATTGACAAGGGACAGTAGATCCAAAAGACAGACCCATGGGAAAGCAAAGAGGAGATTCAAAAGAACAACATAGTTGAGAATCATCAAATATACAAAAACGTGAATAAAATGTAATTATTCACAAAGGTCTTACCAAATTACAGATTATAAAGTAATTCTTGTTTGTAAATAATAAATCGAAACAAATGCAATTATTCACAAAGGTCTCGCCAAATTATGGATTATAAAATAATTCTTGTTTGCAAATAATAAGTTGAAATTGTCAAAAAATTCAAAAGGCATTCTGAATACTAAGGAAAAAGGTACAAAAACAAAATTGAAACAAAACTTCCAGGCTAAATATTAAAATAAGAAGTGTTTAATGGAATGGCGGATTTCACCTTTGCGGAAATCTCTGTGTCACGTGTTTTCGTGGGTGCTGGATACACAAGGTGTTCCTCTCAGTGTAACAAACAACACGCAAAAGGCCACAGGGATCCATCTCTGATCACAAGGGAACGAGTGGTCTTTACACAAAGTAACCCAATTGTAAATAAATAACCAAAACAGGCTAATCTTTTTCTTGAAATACAGAGGAAGAACCAATCACTAAAAGCCCCAGGGAGCTGCCGCTGTGACACGGTTTCCTAGAGGACTGGCAACAACAGGCAGCAGCATTTACGAAAGCCTTTAATAGTGCACATTCAGGTTACATTTTATTGTATTTTTTCCATAATTCTTTTATTGGCATACAAACGAACCTCCAAACTTGGCAACATGGTCTCACAATTTTTCCTTAACATCATCATTTCTTGCTACTCCTTCACGTATCCTAGGTTTGGCCCAAAACAAATGTTATTGTTCTTGAACTTTTTCATATGTTCCCACTTCTGCTCTTATCCTTGTCTTTTTCCTCTGAATCCTGTACCAAAGCCCAGGTCAGCTTCTATCAAGTTCATCAAGCCTCTTCTGACACACCCCCACTTAATACCCACCCCTAGCACAGGCAGACTCTTCCCCCAAGACCCAGGACACTTTGTTGTTACATTTGCCATACTTAACTCAAATCCACTTATCTCTCTCTCCATCCTGTAAAAGTGAGCAGCAGATAGTAGTAAAAGGGTGCCAAAGTCAAACAGGCGAGAATATCCCAGCTCCACAAATGTATGAATGGTCACGACACTAACTCCAAAGAGCTTGAGACCCCTGCTCTGAAGAATGGGGACGGACAATCACAACTGACTTTACATGCTTGTGCTCATGTAAAATATTAAGTCCAGAATGACCCAATCAATCAACAAATGCATGCCTTTAGCCTCATGCCTCTGATTCTATACAAAAAAAGGGAAGAGGGTATTATAAAGGTCATTCAAAATTACCTTAACTTTCCAGATTCCCTCTCTTCTTTGCACTGATCTGCTCAACCTGAAGGTCAAGATACATGATCCTCTAAACTGACTGTGAATTAACTTTAATCATTACTTTGATTAGTGGAAGTTTCCAGCGATACTTTGGCAATAAGGCAGACTTGCATTGCTATGTTTGTAAGAGCACATACATAAATATGTTAAAGGGAAAGTAGTATTATTTCTGCATCTCCTAGAGGACAGTCACAGTCAGAAACTGGAGCCCGTGCACAGCCAAAGCACTGCACCACCGTGCACACGGCTGAAGTTAAGAAAGCCGCCCAGGTGATATTCTTAGGATGGCATTTTTAAATTACTTATAACCAAATGATTGCTCTAATGAGATTCATCAGAGAACATGAAGCCCTCATTCAATCATCTTTTTCAACAATGCAAATTAGTGTTGGGCAATAATTAAAAAAAACTGAAAACAAACCCCAGAACGGATGCTTCTTCTCATTAGATGCACTAATAGAAGATAATGAGAAGCAATAAAAGAGTTAAAGTTTTTGCAGATAAGAGAAAATCTCTCTAAAGTTGTATTATTACTTACTGCTGTTTTTAGAATGTTTCTTTTAAAAGCAAAAAAGAAAAAATTAAATATTTCTCACTCGATTGATAACGACAGAATAGATATTGGTGAACATCACATAAGCATTCACATTTGCACTCAACTATGCTGAAGAATATGTCTTGTCCTAATAGAGGACACATTTTAAATTGGGGGTTTGAAATTAAAAGGTTACAAGAAAGCAATTTTTTAAATGATTGCCTGAGAGGGACCTTGAGGAACTAAGAACATATTCATCACTAGCAACCACCACAGATCCTGGTACCTTGGAGCAACTCAGTTAAGTTTTTGTTTATTAAACTGACATTTCAATTAAGGCCGCAATATTAACACAAAAAAGCAACATCACAATTACCTGCACTTTAATGTAATTTCAAACCCATTTAAGTAAGTAACTTGAAAGAAGTCTCGCTTATAACTAGAAACCAATTGATTTTGGAAGTAGCTGAACCTCCCCCCACTGCGCACTAGGAGGACTAAGACGACATTTCATAGCAACAGATGTAAACAAGACAAGATGCAAATGAAGACCCATTTATGGTCTCCACTTGAAGTAGATGGCAGGGGGCCACCTTAAAAAATTTCATTACAGCACCACTATAGCAATATTGTGACCCTAATTAAGTAATTAGTAAGGGATTTCCTGTATGAAAGAAAATAATACTCCTCAAGTGGCCATGTTGGGTTTGTAAATCAGCAGTATTTAAGAAAAGGCAAACAATATGCGAACTTGGTACAGGCTGCACGTTATCCAAAAACAGCAATCCAAAAACAAACTTGATTGTTTAATTACATGAAGCTAATGGAGTTCCCTATGAGGCTTCAGATAATTGTTTATTTTACCATATAAGCATGACTATGAAAAGATCTAAAGCTATTCAATGAGAAAGTTTAACTGTTAATTATTGTTATGCTAGTGAGAATCTACTGAAACATTTTAAATCATGTAGGTTACTGGAATTGATTTTAAATTTTCCACATGCTCTACATAGTAAAAATCCTGTCTTTAACAGTAGTCAATTCTTGAAGTCTTATGTGGGCATTAATTACATAGCAACTAGGCTAATTATTTGCTCTGGATTCAAATTACCCTGAACATTGGCTAAAAATTTTTATGTTCCATGTTAGCTTGTTAAACAACTCAATAAAACCACATCACTTAAAATATTTATTTTTTTTCCACACACTGAAAGGTCTAATAACGTTTCACTTGAAACTCTATTTTGCCCCCGCTGCTTCATCTTCTCACAGAATTTAACCAAACGCTTGGGTGGTAAGGTTTTAATGAATTGAGATTTTTTACAAGTGGCAACATTTACAAGTGGCAACACTGAAGAAATAAAGTTAGAATTAGTCCTTTCAGGTTTAACCACAATGATACTGCTTTGCTTTCCCCTTACTTGATAAAACCATTCCACAATATATTTTATGTCCTGACTGGTGTGGCTCAGTGGGTTGGGTGTCATCCCACAAACCAAAAGGTCGCCAGTTCAATTCTCTGTCAGGACATGTGGCTGGGTTGTGGGCCAGGTTCCCAACTGGGGGCATGCAAGAGGCAACTGATTGATGCTTCTCTCACACACTGGTGTTTCTCTCCCTCTCTATCTCCCTTCCCCTCTCTCTGAAAATAAATAAATAAATAAATGACTAAAAGAGGCAACCTATGGATGTTTCTCTCTCATTTTCCCTCCCTTCTTCTCTTTCTAAAAATAAATAAATAAAATCTTTTAAATAAATAAAGTCTTTACACAATGTATTTTAAATATACAATGAGCTCATTAACTTCAGATTAATTTAGAAACAGAGCAGTATACAATTTTGGAAGAAATTTAGTCATTGCCATCATTGTAGAATTGATTGATGTCCCATCTTTCTGAATAGCTCTCCTGCGTGGGAGCGCTGCTCCCCACCTACTCACCGCCTGACCAGTGTTAGCATGCGCGCACAGATCACAGCAGATCCTCTTCCTCTTGCATTTACTAGTTTTAAATATTCATGCTACACTACCAACGAAACAGAAATCAAAGCATCTCTCTTGATAACTATGTATATTACAAACCCCCAAAATGTCTGAGTTGTAAGGGATACAAATTTTTATCTAACTTCCTCATTCTAATATAAAAAAATGAAGAAAGCTGAGATCCAGAGACTGACCTAGACACCATCACAAAGCCATTTAGCATCAGAACTAGATCAAGACTCTTTCCCACAATATACCTGGAGTAACCCAAGTCTGCCACCTTTTACTACAGGCATTTTCTGACAACAGAAGCTGAGTTCCCAGAAAAACTATTTAGAAAAAAAAAACCGTAATAAATAAATCACCATTCATAAAAATCAACTGCCTCTAACAATCAATGGAGTATGTACAATGAGGAAGAAACCTCTTGGTAATGTACAGCTCTTAGCACTCCACCAGTGTTTGGGAAGTGAACTCAGAACTCAGAAATAGGAACAAGCCTCTTATGTTTTTACTTCACACCCAATTCGGAATTCACCTTCCTGCTGCTAAGCCTTCAGTGGGAATTCCCTATTTGCCTACTAGGAGTTACAGGATTGGCTGCTCACATCTACCATAAAAACCTTGTCACTGGAACCTACCTCCTTGGCCATGTCTGTGTATTTCTGTTTCTCTTCTGGATCAAGAACAGCCCACCAATCAGCTAATATCTTGGTAGCACCTCGGTTATCAAGCCTGGGGTGTTTCTGACGTACAAGGGAGCGATGGCGTTTGCAAAATAAGAGAAATGCATTCATTGGTCTCCGGGCCCGCTGTTCTGGTGATTCATCATCTTCAGTCTCACCAACATCTTGCTCTAGGCCATCAGCCCCAAGAAGTTGTACCTATTACCAACCAAAACAAAAGCCAGATGCTTAATACATGCTGGGCAACTTTGCTTTAATAATTAGTCTTGGTTTTCAAATTGTATTTTTTTTTAAACATTGAAGAGTTTCAAGCATGGAAGGGATATATCATATTTGTGTATTTATTTACTTATGTTTTGATTTTAGAGGGGAAGAGAGGGAGAAAGAGAGGAAGGGAAATACCAATGTGAAAGAGAAACATCAATTGGTTGCCTTCTTTTTTTAAAGTATATTTTATTGATTATGCTATTATAGTTTTCCCAACTTTCCCCCCTTTATCCCTCCTCCCCTCTGCACCCTCCAACCCTTCAGCATTAGCCCCCCTTAGTTCATGTCCATGGGTTGTACATACAAGTTCTTTGACTTCTCTGTCTCCTATACTATTCTTAAACTTTCCCCATCTATTTTATACCTACCAATTATAGTTCTTATTCCCTATACCTTTCCCCCCATATTCTTCCCCTCCCCCTCCCCACTGAAAACCCTCCATGCGATGTCCACTTCTCTGATTCTATTCCTGTTCTAGTTCTTTGCTTAGCTTTTGTTTTCTTTTTTTTTTTTTTGGTTCAGTTGTTGATAGTTATGAGTTTGTTGTCATTTTACTATTAATTGTTTTGATCATCTTCTTTTTCTTAGCTAAGTCCTTTTAACATTTCATATAATAAGGGCTTCATGGCGATGAACTCCTTTAACTTGACCCTATCTGGGAAGCACTTTGTATGTCCTTCTGTTCTAAATGATAGCTTTGCTGGTAGAGTAATCTTGGATGTAATTCCTTGCCTTTCATGACTTTGAATACTTCTTTCCAGCCCTTTCTTGCCTGCAAGGTTTCTTTTGAGAAATCAGCTGATAGCCTTATGGGAACTCCTTTGTAGGTAACTCTCTCCTTTCCTCTTGCTGCTTTTAAGATTCTCTCCTTATCTTTAATCCTGGACAATGTAATTATGATGTGCCTTAGTGTATGCTTCCTTGGGTCCAACTTCTTTGGGACAACCTGAGCCTCCTGGACTTCCTAGAAGTCTATTTCCTTTGCCAGATTGGAGTCAAATAAGTTTTCAATTTCATGCTCTTCCTTTTCTTCTTCTGGCACCCCTATGATTCGGATGTTGGAATGTTTAAAGATGTCCTGGAGGTTCCTAAGCCTCTCCTCAATTTTTGCGTTCTTATTTCTTCATTCTGTTCTAGTTGAATACTTATTTCTTCCTTCTGCTCCAAACTGTTCATTTGAGACCCAGTTTCCTTCCCTTCACTGTTGGTTTCTGTACATTTTCCCTTATTTTACGTTTCATAGCCTTCACTTTTTCCTCTATCTTTTGACCATACTCAACCATTTCTGTGAGCATCCTGATTACCAGTGTTTTGAACTCTGCATCTGATAGGCTCGCTGTCTCTTCATTGCTTAGTTGTATTTTTTTCTGGAGCTTTGATCTATTCTTTCATTTTGGCCACTTTTTTTTATCTCGGTGCACTTATTATGTTGGGGGGGCTTAAGTATTCACCTGGGGAGGCAACCCTTTTTGCTGAGTAGTGGCACTGTCCATGGGGGAGGGGTCAGAGAGGGAACAATGTAGCTACTTGCTCTGCTCTAGCTCCACTTTCCAATGAACTCTCTCATGTGAGACTAGAGTTTCTCCCACCATGGCAACCCCACCATAGTTTACCACCAGCTTTAAGTCTTAGTTTCCTGTTCAGCCAGCCCTGCCTTGCCCATGTAGTCCACCACCTTGCCGCGGGTCCTCTTTGCCCACCTGGCTGCCTGTCTCCATCCCTCTACCAGTCTGGGTGAACATTTCTTTAATTTCTTGGTTGTCAGAGTTCCAAGCAGTTTGATTTTTTGATACTCTGCCTGTTTGTTTTGAGACTGGTTGTTGTCCTCCTTTTGGTTGTATGAGGAAGTGAAGGGTTTCTACTGTATGCCTCCATCTTGGCCAGAACTCCCAACTGGTGGCCTTCTACATGCGCACACCAGCTGGTGACACTAAGGACTGAACTGTAACCCAGGCATGTGCCCTGACTGGTAATCCAACCAATGACATTTTGCTTTGCAGGACGATGCCCAACTAAGACACACTAGCCGCAGCTTAAATTGTATTTTTTTCTTAGCTCCATTTAAACAATTTAAAATTGAGAAAAAAATTATTTTTTAAAAATTAGCAACCACTGTTAGGGGTTGGTAAACCACTTAGGGTGTATTCTTCTGCCTAATTTTTATAGCAACCTGTGCATATATGCTATTACAGCATATTATATTGTGCTATAATTGCTTATATTTCTTTTCTTACATAGCACCACGCTCAATGTCGGGTGGAGCATTAGTGTTTAACTGCTGAATGAATGAATAAACCCACTGCAGCATATGGGATTCAAGATTATTAACAACATTCACACAGAGTACACAAATATTAACAGTCTTTCTCTTCTTTGTAAAGTGCTTTTTATAGCTAATAATATAAAAATGTTTCACATGAAGATATATAATATAAATCTAACACCACACAATGTTTTTGTGTACATCACAAATAGATAGCCTTCTGCTGTAACAATCAAAGTAGAAATTTAACATTACTTGAAGGAAGAACTACACTGTAAATTTTCAAACTTATAAGCAAGCATTAAGCTCTCCTGTCTAGTGAAATACTATGGTGACAAGAATAAACTCACCCAAGCCCAAACCCTCAAAATCAGCTCTGTGTCCTCCCTTCTTCTAAGTGTTTCATCATTCAACTCAAGGTCTTCGAAGACTAGACAATGCTCTCTGATCCTGTCCATTCCATCTGTATAATTCTCATTGCTGCTGTCCCAGTGCCACTCTCGCCTATGGCCTAGTCTTCCTGCTTTTAACCCTTACAAATACTTCCTGCACATGGCTAAAGATTAAATTTCTTAAAGCACATCTTTGATTATAGAATCTCAGAATATATTAAGATTATTAAATATCTTCTAATGCTAAAGTATGATTTTACGCTTCTTTCTTAGAAACAATGCAACCGAGAACAGAAGTCCTGAATGCTTACTAAAAGCGTCTCTTTAATTTCTTGTCTCACAGTTAAAATCAGGAAGGACTGAGGTGGTTTTGGGTCTGTGTTACATAGTAGGTCAGTAGTCCTCAAACTTGGGTGGGCACTGAAATCCCTAAAGGTCTTGTTAAAACAGATTATTAGGTCCCATTCCCAGAGTTTCTGATTCTGCAGATCTGGGATTGGGCTTAAGAATTTGGATTTCTAACACGTTCCCAGCTGATGCTGGTACGGCTGGTATGAAAATCACACTTTGGAAACCACTTATTATAAAGGCAACCGTGTTCTTTTATATCATGTTTATTGGGTAACTGTTACAGATAAGATACTCTAGGACCAATCACTAGCTTAATCTAATTTGATATTTTTCTTTAAAAAGCCTTCAAGTTTAAGTTAAGTATTGCAAATGCATTTAATTAACCATCAATTACCTTCAAAGACAAACAGTACAGAACAAACTTGTAATCATAGCTATCTGATTTGGAAATACATTAGGGATTACTAATGGGTTAAAGGCTATAGGTTTATTTTTCTTATTATGTATACAATTATTAACAATAATTTACATTTTCAAGAAATATTTATTTAGCATTCTCAAAGTGACAAGAAGCTAAAGAAAAAACAAGCATAAAAAATGTATGATGTAGGCTGAGGAAGTAAATACATTTCCCTTCACAAAAGACTAACTTCTGATGCAGTTACTAAATTATAAAACTCAAGCCAAGAGCTGGAAAGAGAGATAAATAACATAAAAGCTTGGCCCAAGGAGCTCACTGTTTTGGGAGGGGAGAAAGATATATATGCAAATAAATTAAGAAGCAGTATGCTGACTGCAACAAGGAACCAGTGAAATAACGAAGCTCTATTAGATGGGCAGGAGCACACAGAGGTTTCTCTAGGAAAGTTGTTGTCTGAGCTAAATTCTGAAAGATGAACTGGAAGGCCAAGTAGTCAATGGGGAGACATGGGGGAATTAACAGGGATTAAGACTGGATGGTCTACTCAAACATCAATATGCAGTTCAATAGCAACGATAAAAGATTAGAACAGGAACATGAGAAGGTAGAAGGTAGAAGCCACTTCATGAAGAATGTGTTTTGTTACCTAAAAAAACCCTCAAAACCTGCTTTTAGTCATGTAAACAAGTTTGCCAACTTATTTGTCTGAAAGTTGGTTTCAGATTGTACGGCCCAGTAAAAAACTTTGGGGGTCAAAACACGGTGGCGAACTTCTTATTTTGTCAAGTACAGACATCAAAAAAAAAAAAAGTTTTTAACTACTATCTAGTAATATTAACTAACGAAAAAAAAGAATAAGCAAATAAATATGTGACTAAATAAATAAAATTAAATAAAAATGAAAAATTCTCCATCTGAATTTATTTTCCTTTCACCAGGGGCTCAGTACTGTAATACTTTGTAACAAATCACCATTAGTACTGGACTAGGACATGGAAAGTCTGCTTGAAACCACAGGTGAGACACTGTTAGATTTGTATCTTAAGACAAATTTTGTCAGTTGTGTAAAGCATGAATTATAACAGCAAAACTGGAAGTAACCAGCCCTGGCTGTTGTAGCTTAGTGGATTGAGCGTGATCTGGGAACCAAGGGGTCCCAGTTCGATTCCCAGTCAGGGCACATGCCTGGGCTGCAGGCCGGGTCCCCAGTGAGGGCCATGTGGGGAGCAACCATACATTGCTGTTTCTCTCCCTCTCTGTCTCCCTCCCTTCCCCTCTCTCTAAAAATAAATAAATAAAATCTTAAAAAAACAAAACAAAACTAGAAGTAACCAAAACTAGAGAGAGCAGATAAAGTTTATTCCAGCTGTCCAGACAAAAAAGGAAACAGCACTGAGTCAAGGGAGCAACAATGAGAATGGATAAAGTGAACAAAGACAATATTTATTTATGAGGTAAAAGCAAGAGGTATCTAATTGGATTTAAAGTTTGAAAAAGGAAGACTATTTCTAGCTTCCGTGGCAAGACTCCTTCACACAAAACAAAGAATACGTTTTCTCAAATGAAAGCAATTAGATCTGGCGCAGAGCAGAAAGATCAGTATTGACAGGCTGAATTTAAAGTCGCTTTCAGCAGAGACCAGGCACTGTTGTAGGAGATGCACATAGAACAGTGAGCATACAAACTCCCCGCCCTCCTGGGGCAGAAGAGCAGTGCAACCAGCCTTCCACTCTAAAGGACGCTTCTGGCTGCTCTGTTGACAATAGACTGTGGAAGGACAAGAGCAGAGGCAAAGAGAGACAGAGAATAATACGCACCAGGAATGGCGGCAGCTTGGAGTCAGTCAGTAGTAGTGAAGTTGCTAGGAAATGGTCAAACTGAGAACATATTTTGAAAGCATAGCTGATAATTTGCTGATGGATGAACGAATGTGAGATTCGTGTAAAAGAAAACAGATAAGGTTTCCAGTGGAACCAACTTGAAAATGGGAGTTGCCACTTACTGCGAAAGGGAAGATGCAGGAGAATGGGGTTCGGATGAGAGAGACAATGGCTTCATTTTGAACACAAACTGAGATTCTTATATAATATCTAAGTGGATGTGTCAAGTAAATAGTCAGAAATTGAAGTCTAGAAATTAAAATAAGAGGCCCAGAAGACATCAGCATTGGAGGGTAGAATAATGGAGGGGCATCAACCAAAAGAGACTAGGCAAATTCATCTGGGAAGAAATAGAAATGAGTGATGTCACACATATAGACACAGTTTCAAGAAGCAACAGGTGCAAATGTGTCAGAACGATCAAAGAAAGTATAAACTTTGCAATGTCCTCAAAAAGGAGTAACACCTATTTCTCTGAACAAGAAAAGGAGGAGGAAAATATGAGTATGGAGTGAGAAAAGTGTACAGGTAAGCAGACGAGAGGAAACTGAAGAAGTCATTTCTATTAGCTCTATGAAAGAGGAAAAAAGGGCAAGAGTAAGAGAAACTATAAAATGTATCTAGAGAATGTGTCTGAGAAAACAGGAAAAATGTTTACAATTCCAGCTGAGACAGTGAAAGGGGAGCTGACACAAGCCAAGAGCAAAAGAATGAATGGATGTCAAAGGCCTGAAGAACATTAAAAATGTGTTTATAAAATTTATAGTAACAAAAAATATGTAGTCATTTATTCTTCCACTGAGTATATATCTGTTCGATAGTTACCATGTGCCAGGCACCATTCTAAGTTCTAAGGAAGGAGAGGCGCATAAAGAGGGGCAAGACCCCTGCTCGTATTGAGCTTATATTCCAGTTGAGGAAAACAGACATAGACAAGGACATGATTAAAAACAAGGCAAATAGTAAGAAGTGCTATGAAGGAAATCCTCTGACCTGGAATGAGGTGGGTGGGAGGAACACCTGAAATGAGGAGTCCCATCTGCTGGGGACATAGTCCTTAATGGTGAGGAGTTATGCCAAGACCTGGAGGGATATGTGGCTTTCTAAAGTCACCTGCATGGCTCTGTGACTTTCCAAACAAAAGCTGGCTGCTCACGTGAGTCCAGAGAAGGGGACTTGGAGGACTGATTGCCACAGTGGCTTGATGGGGTGCGAACAGCCAGAAGCCACAGAGATGAGGACCTCAACAGCTGTGAGACTGCCTATGGTGGCCAGGCTAGGCTAGAAGCAAAGAAAGAGGCCAGAGGAGCAATGGTTTGGCTGCCAGGTGAGCACACCAAATTTTATGAAATCCCCATCTCCACTGCATCTCAATATTATCATCAAATCATTAGTTAATTAATGGAAATACTATTTAAGAAAGCTCTGTTTCAGTCTAAACTATTAGGAAGTACAGATGCTTTAAGAATCATCAACATTTGGAATAAAAATGTAGATCAAGTAGTTAAATAGGATTTAAATTACTCAGACTTTAGAAGCACATCTTTCGCACTATTAAGTGTTCACTGAAATTTCTAGAATGAATGCTCAAAAAAAACTTATATAACAAATGGAGGAATTACCTTATCAATATCCTCCTCTTCGTCTTCGTCTTCCTCCTCTTCTGAAAAGTCAACGAGATTTTTTGTGAGCAATGGATGCCACTGAAGACACTTTCGTTTGGGTCGTTTTCCAGCCCCTTCTCCTTCTGTTGAATGATCTTTATTTCTATTACTGCCTTTCATCACGGTGACCTGTGAAAAAGAAAAAGGGAGAAAAATAGAGAAATTAAACTAAGTTTGATTACTATTAGTTTATTTAGTTTCCTGAGCTTTAATTGGATTAAAATTTTAATGACTAAGGTGTCTACCAGCTCAGGAATTTACTGAATTCAGTAAGAATTCTGGGTAATGTCTTTTGCTCTGTATAATATGCACCCACATTTTTGGCCCAAACTTTCAGGAAAAAAATCCTGAAATTTTTAATTCAATTTTTATTTATTTATATTTAGATACTTGCTTTTATATTATAAAGGAATTTTAGCATTTATTTTTGAACATGTTATGGTACAAGAAATTTTCTGTAACAAATAATTACAAAATACAAGATACAGTTACTTCAGATACTAACCACATATAATGTGCATCCTTATTTCCCCCTCAAAAATTTGGGGAAAAAATGTGCATTATACATGGCAAAATATGGTACATAATCGAACATTCATTTTAGTGGGCCAAAATGAGCTAATAAAATTTGCCTTTTATGAAATCTACTTCCTTCCACTCTGTAACTTCAGAACTCAAAACCCAAATAAATGATTACAAACTCCCGCCACCTGTTCATATTTATTTAGGGCAGGGTTTCCCAAAGTTTCCCACCAGAGAAGTATGTAAGATGCTGTGTAGGGGAGCACAGGCGCTCACAGAAGTGGCCCTCCACACCTTCTCTGATGGTTCCTATTATAATCATTTACATAAATTTTGCATTCTACACTATGACAAATCTGAAATTGGGAGTATTACTAAATAAAATGAACGATTTATAAGATCAAATGTTTTGGATTTAAAATAAAACTTTCCTAAAATGACACATATTTTCCAAAAACTTGTTATGTGCAGCCTCCAAGGAGGCAGTGAATAAACACTACAGTTCCCTTTGTGGGATGAGAATCTCCAGTACCCATGTGTGACACAGAAATTATAAATGCATTTGTGTCTCTCCATTACATATGTACTACAATCCAGTGACAAAGTTTTACTCCCTTAATTTTCTCCCCCAATGGGTAATTCACTGAAACAGCGAGGTAACAGCCAGGCTATGTTATGTGACATAATCTTTCAGAAACCCAAATTTCTAAATTTCTTTTCAACAACTAAAAAAAGAAAAAAAAGTTTTTCTCCCAAAGCAATCTATAGATTCAATACAGTTCCCATCAGGATTCCAACCATGTATTTCATAGAACTAGAACAAATATTTCAAAAATTTATAGGGAACCATAAAAGGCCCCGCATAGCAACAGTGATCCTGAGAAAGAGAACAAAGTTGGAGGAATCGCACTACCTCATATCAAAGCAATTCCTATCAAGATTCCAATGACGTACTTCACAGAACTAGAACATTTTAAAAGTTTGTATGGAACCATAAAAGGCCCCGCATAGCAAAGCAATCCTGAGAAAGAAGAGCAAAGGTGGAGGAATCGCACTACCTAATATCAAAGCAATTCCTATCAAGATTCCAATGACGTACTTCACAGAACTAGAAC